>BOPP01000170.1:1121689-1154189 GCA_017312745.1 Gryllus bimaculatus
ATTATTTTTATTATTATTTTTATTATTATTATTATTATTATTATTATTATTATTATTATTATTATTATCATCATCATTGTGGCGGTGGTGGTGTTATTATTGTTCTTATTATTATTATTATTATTGATAATGATAACATTAATCACAATTACTCAATACGCTTTGGGATGTTGAGTAAATTCTCTTCTTCATATGCCCGTTATGGGAGGGAAGATAGTAATCGTATTTCACGGCATTCCAGACCGGTTTGGGGAATACGGATGGGAAGGGAATGAGGAGGAAAGATCGCGCGCCGATGGATAGCACTGCTCTGAAATTTGTCTGCAAATGATAAAAAAAAGGATACCATCAAGCAGAGTATTCGATGAATTCGATTCTTTTGCACCCGTAACTTTCTGATGGTTAACATCAAGCAACATTTTATAAACAACGGCCTCTCAGTAACTGCTACTTACCAGGGACCATTTAGACGTAGCCTCTATACTCGCTGTCAAGGTTGACGCGAAGGACCTTGTATCCTCCAATTCTTCGCATTAGATATGACCAGAATAAAATGCTAGCGTAGCAGTACACTAACGATAAATTCAGTCTGATTGGCGTAATTGTATTGAGAATGGTGCACACAACGATTTTGCTACTTATTATAGTAATTATAATGATTATAAAAAATATTTTATAATTCTAATTGGATGATATTAACACGAGCTTTCCATCAACCATGTACCATCGATTTGTTTTTGGTATAATATTGTTTCGTTACTTTCATAATTCAAAGCAAGAGAAAGTGTTTGACTTATTTTATTTAACATACGGTTTTTTTGCGGGGAAGCGAACTATAGTCTTAATTCCACACCCATCTTTGACCCAGACTGCCTTTAAAGCTTATCCCCGGCACTTATGTGGGGTTCACCATCGACTAGGCACGCCAAGTGTGCTTCCCCTCATGCACCTGGTATGATCTTACTTTTTCCTTCAGATGTCTTCAGTTAACTGTATCCGAACTACCCGGTTGGGAAAACGTGAGATATAGTTAGAATGGAATATCACTGGAGGATTTAATTTTGTTGGGCATCTGTAGTGTACCTTTTTCTTGGCACAAGCAAACCAAGGCCATTGTGTAATTTTTCACCTTTCGAAAATACACTCGCCAGTTCACATCGAATCCGCAATCGGAGGTTCAGAACCAACTGAGCTAACCACACATCCACCTAGGTGCCCGATATTGGATTACTTTTTAAAGATTACTGCAAATGAGATTTATTCAAGATGTGTATTTGTGATTTGCTACTTTCCCTTCATAGATTTTCAATCTTTCAATGTAAAACACGAAATAGTCGTGACACATTTTCTAATTTAGTTAACAAGATTTGCCCTGCCTCTATTTTAAGTACATATGCTGAAATATTGTGAACTTAAAAGAAAGCACCATTATATTTAAAAAAAACTATATCTGGCAAGCTAAATGATTTTTATTGATTTCTGAGAGAAGTGGGATTCAAACGACCTGTAGCCGCAGAAATGACGTCTTGCGTCATTCTCGACATAATTGCTGCGTTGACGCTTCGATCTGCATCAGACAGGCTCTCTGTGGTGTTTCTTTTAATATTCTTTCTTGCTCTCTGCCAGCTTTTGACGTTGCCTGACGCGATTGTGTCTTTTTGAGTGTTATTTCCTTCTTAAAGGGGCTGATGTCATTGAAAATGTAAGGGAAATGAATGAACTTGAAATAAACTCGAACGGTAAAGAAACAATTTAGAAAAATATTCTTAAAATTATAAGAATATATTGATAGGTTACGAAAAGTATATAAGGAGGAAAATTAATGAAAATATTAAAAAAAATTGAAATTAGCAATAACTGTTTCCACGCCGACTAAATATGTGAGACATGAAAAACATTAAGAAAATCATTCCTAATTTTCTAGAAACAATATAAATGGCCCGTGCATTAATGTATATTTAAAATAGGTTTATTAAAAATTTGCTCATTTTATGCCGCACGCTTTTATGTGCGAAGTAATTTATCTTCCCTATCGCACTATCTCTTAATACCTATCACAATATCTTAAATTAAGGAGTTTTAAAGAGTTATAAAGGTGTTTCACCACTATTGCATAAATATACAAAATATTTCAGATATATAATTGAAATAATTACAAACATTTAATAATTTTCCCATTAATCACTTCCGTAGCATACAAGTGTGTTTCCCCTTCAAGTTCTATATGCATTCGTGCACGCTACAAATGAGCACGCTACATTTCCTCAAGCTATCCGAGGAAAATTAAAATTAAGGGTTCTATGGTTTGAAAATATGTTTTTCGGTGATGTTAAAAACTCTCATTTTTATTACAGTAATAATCTAAAAGTCAGCAAAATGGCATATAAATTATAGAAATTATATAAAATTGAAGCAATGGTGTTTTCATTCCGTTAAAGCCCAATCTTGCTCAACCTTGCTCCATCTCACTGCTCCGCTACACCTTGTCCGCTTTCCCCGCAGTTTGCAGACTTACACATCAGCACTTTTACATAAATATAGTACACAATATTTAAGATATACTTTAAATAGTTAGAAACATTTAATAACTTTCCCTTTAATCACTTTCGTAGTATTATGTTTAGCCATTATATTTCCCGCAATGGGCAATTGGCCTCTGCGCCTGTAGATCTCAGAGTTCGTAGTCGGCCACCCAACCAGAAACCTGTGATGTCTCGAATTCGTTTAACCTTCGCGACTTCACATAGTTAACAAATTAGGCCAGCGATGCTGCCTTCGCGGTCGTGGTCTAACAGTAGAACCATCTCAGAATTCGTCTGGTTGACCGAAAGAAACCACAAAAAATCCGATCAGGATGGCTGGCACGGGGCCTCCCAAATGGGAAGTAAGCACGCTACGCCATGAACCACTTTGCTCAGTACACTGAGACATAACTAGTAATTAAACAAAACTAGTTGTTTGTGAAAGAGAACCGCTGAGGGTTGAGAGAAGTGGCGGAGCTCATGAGATCTCGTTGCGCCGCTGCGCTCGTTAGCCGCCGCTCTGACGTGGCAGCCGAAAGCCAAGTTGACTGCTAATTACAGTGTTTTGGATGTCCGCTGCGCAGCGCGGCGGGGCGTCGGGCGCAGCTTCGGAGGCCGGAAGGCGGTGATCGGCGCAGGCCGGCTATTGATTTGACAGGCGCCGACGTCGCTATCTGGCGGGACCGATCGAATTCTCATTATTCCTTTCACAACTTGTCGCGGGGGAAGCGACAAATTAAAGGGGCCGTGGAATATTAGAGTTGTTGCGTGGGTAGTGTGTGAATGGTCGGTAACGAGCACGTTGAAAGGGAATTTCGATAATGCGGAAGTGGTACACAAGGTTGGTTCTTAGAGTGAACTGTTAATTCATTCTGGTGATGGTCGTAATGATTTATTTCAACTGTACAGTGGTTGCTTTCTCGCACGCTTTATTTCGGCTCAGAAAATGCTTGTTGCAAATGAATGATTTTCGTTTGAAACAACGTCATTAAAACCCAAACAGATAATTAATATTTTCAGCTAAATTTACGTGAATTGAAATATTTAATGAATTCGTCTAGCGACACCAGTTTCGCGCCTGCGGCCTTTCAGTAGAACCATCTCAGTATTCGTCTGGATTACCAGGAGATTATTTTTATATTCAATAAATAATAAATTATTGATTTTTTATCATTATTCTTTATAAAAAATTAAACGACTGTAAAACTACACGAAGCCGTTCTTATATTTCTGATTACGAACTATATTTCACAATGATTATGCTGAAATTTTGCTTCCATCTAGGTTTAATACACCCAGTCCTAAAAAAAGTATTTTTAGCGAACTATATTACTTATTGAGATAATATATAATTCATTATTATTATTATTATTATTATTATTATAGTGTTATTGTTATTGTTATTAATATTACTACTACTACTAGTACTACTACTACTAGTAATAATAATAATATTAATAATAATAATAATCTCGATTATTACGTCATTCAAATGCATATAGTTTCAAAACAATTATTGTTTTCCTATTCTTAAAAATCAATTTTAGGATTTAACTGAAATTGGAAAAACACCTGTAAATACTCCATAACTAAAATTTCGATCGTTGTATTAATCCCTCAGACTCATGCATTACGATTTTATAAGAATATTTCATGTATTATCTTCTTGAAGACTAACTAAAGATTATCATATGAGAAGTTAGTAAGAAGAAGAGCACGTAAATATCTACTGCACAAGAGAAACAACTGAAATACCAATGTAGACAAAAACAACTGAAGTTATGAGCGTGAATGTAGAAAGGTACGTTTCTCATAAAATATATTATAGACAAAGAATGTATTCTAGTTCTTTTATCCGGTCTATGACCGCTTACCCTTTACGTCCCTACGGGACACATTCGACCATGCACTAGACACCAACACACTTGCGGGCCTGCTCTGGGGTTAGCAGAACGCGAGACCCTCCGCGACAACACGTACATGAGAGGCCCTTGACAAACCTGCCCAAGGCTAAGCACGAACCCGAGACCATTCGGACCGAAGTACTGAGTCGGTACACGCTGCTAGCCACCTCAGCCATCTAGGTTGGCACACACTAAGAATTACTTTTCAACACGTTTCCTCCAAAACGTAATGTGGAATATGGTTTTTAATAATACAGGGGTTTTGGCAACCCGCGTACCCGTGCGTATTACGGGTTGCGTCGCAGAGGTTCTGGTGGGGCGGATCGGGCTTGGAAGGTTGGGACGAGGCGCAGGACAGGGCGGAAGGGGAAAGCGGACAAGGTGTAGCGGAGCAGTGAGATGGAGCAAGGTTGAGATAGATTGGGCTTTAATGGAATGAAAACACCATTGCTTCAATTTTATATAATTTCTATAATTTATATGCAATTTTGCTGACTTTTAGATTATTACTGTAATAAAAATAAAAACCGAAGCAACCCTCGATTATGTTTGCAAGTAAAATAATAATAACAAAATACAATAGATTAATATATTATTTTTAAGGGGCTTGAGTGAAAAATCTAAGTTTTGGGAAATAGAAAAAAGTTTAATTCATAACCTGCGTATTTCATGGAATTTAAAAATTGTAGGCTTGTTCTATTCATTTATTTACATGAGTTGTTAGGAAAATTTTAATTTTATATTATTTTGTTTCCTCATATAAAAAATATTTCTTTAAATTGCCGACTGACGCCATTTCGTGAATGAAAATAACTTTATTTACTGTACTTTGCTATATATTTTCTTTTACTCATTGCCAAAGGCATATACAATTTATTTCATTTCATCATAAAAACATGTTTCATACTAAATATTCTAGGTGATAAAATATTGGCCAGTTCCAGATCCCAGTAAAATACTTGGTTATCTTCGGGAACATACTTCATTGCTTTAGAAATGTCTGAGAGTTTTTTATCATGAATTGTTACATTAGAGGACGGATAAGCTTTTTGAGCTGGCAATTTGCACATGGCATTTTGTTGGGACTTGTGGTGTAAGATGAATATATTATTGAAGCCTCCAATGAACTGGCATGTAACAACAGTCACAAGCTTCAACAGACGTCTCCATGACGGTAACAGCTTCAAATAGCAAGGTTGTTTTTATATTCACAACTGCTTATAAATCAACAACCAACGATGACAATTAATTGGGTTCTTCTTTCTCTGTTCGAAGTAAAAGGACTTAAGTTGGATGCTACGCTCCCGGAAAAGCTTTTTTTAAAATGAATTAATAATGACAATATGGCAACATCTCATTATTCAACAATAAGTGACATTCGAATGTGAAAACAATATACTAAGTAGCAGTTACTAAACTCTGCTGATAACAATAGTTCATAAACTAAGTTAAACTCTTGATTTATGAAAGGACCTAATGTAATCACGGTAAAAATAGGTGTTCAGTTCAGTTCAGTTTGTTATTACTTGACTAGCCTTATCATAATTAAAATGCGTATCAACACACATGAAAACCTATCTTACCTGAATGTCTTTTTGACAAAATATTGACTTGGGTCCTTCCATGAATAAGAGTAGTTCACGTATAAAAAAGGTTGTTTTTTAGAAAAGTGGGTCAGTCATAACTTGTTAAACGTACCTCTTTATCTTCTATCATTGCTATGAAAATAATAGTTAATGATATTGTTGTAAGAAGTATAATAGAAATAAAATATTGATTTAATACATGCAAAATTGTACTCCAGTTCCATTAAGAGTAAAATTAAGGAAGCAATGAGACAGTACTGCGCTATTTGTTCTCTTTCCATAACGGATGCAGACAGACCAGGCCAACAGGCTTATTCGCGTAGCTGAAGAACAAGAGCAAGAAGGATGATGAAAGATGGACCTTCACGTGTCGTCACCGGAGAGCAACATGGCCGCCGGGCGTCAGGCTTCGCGCACGGCGCCCCCCCCCTCATGTCTCTCGCGCTAATTAACTTCCCGGTAACGACGACCGAAGCCGGCCGACAATGACGATAGCGTCCTCCTCGCCACCCACCCCCACCACCCACTCCCCCACAACACCCACCACCCACCCCACCCCACCCCACCACCCCACCCACCCTCACACACGCCCCCTTATTCGTGCCACCGCCCGCTGATGGAAGTCTGTTTCGCGGAATTCGTCGACGACTGTGTTTCGAGTGGCTCAGATTAGAGAGTTCTGGATGCAATACTGTTTGCTTATTTTTTATTGGTTTTGTATTTGTACAGTTGAATGAGGTATTGAAATTTTTTCTGAGAAATGGTTGACGGTGGCGATCGACCCATACAGATTATAGATATTTTCCACTAAGAATATATTATTTCTTCTTTGGCAAAATATCTAACTAAAAATAGAAGTTTCGACAGCCTTATACATATATGAGTGGGGTACATGCACCAAGAGGAACCACCGCAAAGAACATTTTTTTATTTGTTTCAAAATGTTTGACAATATTAAAATCATTGTGTGAAACTTAGTGGGCGGTGGTAAATTAATGGTGTCTTTACCCTATTACATTTTTCAGATATTGCTAATTTAAGATATATATCTTATTTATACCTGCAATTTCTCTGAATGGACACACACAACGTTTAAACCATGTTTTTACAATAGTTTTCTTACTTTTGAAATAATATGTTAATGATGCATTAAAAGAATGTTAAGGCTCTTGCTATCTAACTGCATTGTTGAGTTCACACTCTGATAGATTAACTGATTTCTGTAAATATTTTGGTTATATTTCAATTACGCTGATGAATCACACGACAGTAAGTGACTATAATTAAGAGAATAAATTAGAATGATAAAAAGGAAAGGGAAATAGAGCTACATTCCTCCGTTACGTGTAGCAAGCAGTCATTACACTTCTTTCGTGGCCTACAGAACTAGTCACTCCTCAAATCGTGTATTTTATTTTGTTGGAAAATACAATGGCGAATTGGGGAAGAAATTACCCTTTTGAAAGAGATTGTATTAGTTTTTAACTGCAAACAAAAAATACGTATAAGGGAAATATAACTTCGTAAGAAAAAATTACAAGTGTAATTAGAAAAATTGTTGCAAGCATATGTGATTGTTCGACTAGTTTATCTCGCTGGACTGAAATTCAATCATTTTCCGTGCCAACGTTGCCCCTATTGCAATTTGCGCTAGCGAAAAATGTTTTGCCTCCAACTGTTGAAACGTCTCTCCCAGACCAGCCGAACGCCCGACGAGGGTGAGCAATTCATTCCTTTTGATCCCGCCCTTGTTTTGTTTGATCATCCACCATATGTGAAAGGTCAACGGCGTTGCACTGCTGTTGCAGCATTTGGCGCGCTATGTAGTTGCACAACTCTATAATTAAACTGCTTTCGTCAATTAAATTTTGTATAACATTCAAATATAAATATCATAACAAATATATTTATAATATATTCCTTTGTGTATATATTTGTAGGAAAGATGATATTTTTATAAGTGAAAATGACGAACATAATTGAATGTATAAATTAACTCATTCTCTTCAATTTTACTTCAATGATTTAAATTACGGTGCAAATGTCTAACGAGTATAATACCAAATGTTTTGAAAGTGCAGTGACTCTAGAACGACTGGAAATCAAATTACAAGGAACCTCATACATATTTTTGTCTTTTGATGAACGCAAAATATTCTCAGAAATAAAAACTTGAGAAGATATGTGATTCAAAGATATAAAAATAACACATATTTTTACGTAACATGTAGAATACAAGTAACAAGGCTGCACAGAATGAAAAATAGAAGAGGAGAAAAGGGATGAAAGTTGAGAGTGTGAAAAATATACAAATCAATTAAAAATGTACGATGATTACCAAAGGTAATTATGAAACAAGGGTAATGAACTTGGAAGAATTAACTTGGAAGGGATCGAATGGCAAACCATTGGAGGATGAAGATATTAATGTGTCAGAAAAATCTGAAGGACAGTCATTCCGTAAGTAGGAGTTACAAAAAAAGATATAGTAAGAGCGATGAAAATACAGAACCGAGGGTCAGCGTTGCTGAGGAGAAGTGTCGGCGCGAGCAGCGGACCCCAGGCGCCTCGGCATCCGTGCGAGGTCGCGCTACCCATCCCCTCCCCACTCCTCCCCTTCCACCTCCATCCACAGGGTCGCCGCTGCCGCACCCACCATCCCAACCGGGCATCCACCTCGCACGGCCAGCGCTCAGCGGCTCGAGGGCGGTGGGCGCGGGCGCAGGGTGGTAGGGGGGGCGGCGCCGCGCCGGGCAGCACGCATTCAGCCTGGCTGCGGCAATGGAGGCGGCGGGCGGGCGGGCGGCTGGCGGGGCGCGGCAACAGGTTGGTATGGCAACAGGTGGCCTTTACCCCCATCCGTCCTGGCTGATGCTGCGCGGGCGGGGCGGGCGGCGTGGGAGGGCGATGGGGCCAGCGCGTCCGAGCGCTGCTGCTTTGCGCGCGCGCCGGCTAGGGCTCGCCCGGGCCGCCCAGCCCCAGCTGGGGATAATTTGCTGCTCGCCAACCGCGTGCTCGGGTGTGGCGCAGGCCGCAGCGCACTATGCCGCCGCCGCCGCCAACCGCCGCCGCCAGCCGCCCCGGCCGGTGCTCACCCTCCGGCCCGCTTAGCGCTCGGCTCACTCCTCGCCGCTCTTGCTCCTCTCCCCGTGCCTCGCGCTCTCTGTCGCCTGCCACGTTCTCCATGCCCTTTCGCCACAGGCCGCGCACTCCACGTCTGACCCCGCCCGTTCCTCAGCCCACGACGCTCTCATCCCACGACCGCGTCTAATTCCATCTGTGTCTCATCCCACTCGTTCTCATACCTCTCGTGTCTCACAGCCACTCGCTGCTCATTTCACTCATGTCTTATTTCACTCATGTCTCATCCCACTCCGTCTCGTTCCACTCCCGTCTCATCGCACGTGGATCTTATCCCACTCTGAAGAATTCACTCGTGTCTCATCTCGCTAGGTCTCTTCCCACTCGCTCTCTTTCCACTCGCTCTCTTTCCACTCGCTCTCTTTCCACTCGCTCTCTTTCCACTCGCTCTCTTCCCACTCGCTCTCTTCCCACTCGCTCTCTTCCCACTCGCTCTCTTCCCACACCTCTTCATGGCATGCACTGTACCCCCGTATTCTCCTCTGCACGTCTCCAACAATCAAATTTAGCACGATCCTTTGCTCCACGATCAACACTTCTTCCTTCCCACTGCGAGCTATGACGCGCTCTCCCCTTGCGCTCTTTGCCCTCCAACCCCCGTTCTGCGCTCCGCGCTGCGTTTTGCTCTCGCGGGGCTTCGCGTGGGGCGCTGCGCGGCGCTCCAGCGTAGGCGCTCTCCCCCGAGCGGCGCTGAACTCGCCCCGCCGCCGCTTCGCTTCTCTGCTCTTATGCTGCTTCCCCCATTCAGCCCTGCAATGTTTCTGGAGCTTCGTGCGACGTTTGGTAGCTTCATTTTTTCTCACGAACGTCACATACATCTTTTCGATGTTTTCTGTTTCTATTAACCGTCGTTTGTTTTTTGCTGCTTCCTGCCGCCTTGCGGTCTACATTTCGTTTTCGTTCTGAATGTTTATTACTTATTTTTGCTGAGAGATCTTCAACGTTTTATCTTAGGTAAATGTTTTTCCGATACCTATATTACTCACGTGTTATTGCACCGTTTTATGATTGTTTGAACTTGTATTACCAGTTTCAGGCTCTTATGATTTCAGGCTTTGTATTCTACCGTTTAACTATATCTCTTTTCATCAGGCAATGAATGCATGTATTGCACTGATATTTGGTTATATTTATTAGAACAACGAAAATAAAGTATTTGAGGAATTTTTCATTTTCTTTTTAGAGTTATATTTTAATGTCTTTCCATTCCTTCTCACTATATTAGAACTGTCATACACTGCCTTTGTGTGCACAAAGTACTGTACAATGTGTTTCATTTGAACGTTTTCTTGCATTTATTTATTTCTCCTTTTGAAACAAATATTCGTATTTCTTTCTTCACATTTATCTCTACCTCATACTACTACAATAAAATGTAAGTTCTACTTCTTCGTCCCTTTTAGTAACAGTTGTGCATTATTTACGATTGAGTTCTCCTGTTCCAGCCATTTTGTGCGCTCCATAAATTTAAAAAGTCAGGCTGACGGCATTTACATTTCCACTCCTACTTGCATCCCGGCCTTTGTCACCGCCCCGCTTCCTGCCATCGTTCCCTCTCTCCCCGCCCCGCCCCTGCCCGCTGCCTGCCCCCGCCGTGTTCCATGCCTACGCCCCGACCCGTTTCTCCGCCCCGTTCCCTGCTTCCGCCCCGCCCTCTACATCCGTCCAGCCTCCTGCCTCCGCTCCGCCCCCTGTCGGCGCGTCGCCCAGCATTCTGCCTCGGCCCCGCCCCATGCCAATCCTCCGTCCTCTACCTCCTCCCAGCGTCCTGCCTCCGCTCCGCCACGTACCTCCGTCCCGCCCCCTGCCGCCGTCTTGGCCTCTACCTCTATCCAGCCTCTTGGCTCGGCCCCGCCCCCTGCCAACCCTCCGTCCTCTACTTCCGCCCAGCCTCCTGCCTCCGTTCCACCCCCTGCCTTTGTCTCACCCAGTCACCGCCCCCCCCTCACCGCCACCGCGCCCGGTCAACGCCGCACCGGTTTTCACCGGATATCAGCCATTACCCGAGGAGGGGCATTCGAATGCCGGCTGCGGTGGCGGCGTCGGCGGCCCTGCGAGATCGTTAACGAGCCTCGCGGACGCAAAGGGGGACGGATTTGGAATCTAATTTCTCACAGTGGAGATGAAATTTTGCCTCCGAAATGCGCAGTTTGTCAGCAACATGCGGCGGTAAATATTCAATATTTTTTGGGAGGATTACCTGGGGGTGAATACAGGGGTTATTGAATGAAAAACGGAATGAAAGCAATTTGGAGCTTGACGAATCGTTGTGCCGGTTTCCATTTTGTGCCCGCGAGATGTGTCTTTGCTGTTAGGGAGAAGAATTGACATTGTCGACAACGTTGAATCGAATGTTACTCGTGTTTTGCGTATCGTATCTAATACTCGCGTTAAGTAAAATTGTACTTATTAGTGAACGTAACGTACTTGACATAAATTAAGAAAACGTTTTTTGCTAACCATAGTCTTTTTTTATTATTAATCCCGTATATAACTTAATTGAATATCTGAAGCACCGATTTAATATTTTCACCAGAGTTTTCGAATAGTTATCTGTTATGTAATTCAGTTTCCAAATGCTTTAACGACCAGTTGTCCATAAATGGCCCCTTCAAATGAAGTTGTAGAGATTGATACTTTCTTAAACATTAATAACCTGCGATATTAGTTAGCCCATTTCAGAAACTAATTTATATATTTTGTATATTTTGTTGGCTGGCGATTTTTTAATTTATATTTTACAAATAGTTTCTAAGTAACTTTAAGATATATTCACACCGAGGAAATACTTTATCGACCCTTGTATTTCTCTCAAATGCATCTAATGATGCGGTATACGTAAACTGAGCAATTTTTAAGAAATATTGTAATGCAGATTTCCTCACTTTTAAGAACAGAGTATTGCAAAGTATGGAAAACGTACATTTGCTTTTTGAAGATCGATACGCAATATAAAGGGAAGTCAACATGTAACCAGTTCAAACGCACTGACTGCATATTGACCTCTCCATTTTATTATATATTTTCCCCTATTTCAGTATATTATGTTTATCCTCATGTTCTTTCAGTTCTAGTGAGTATCTTAATATGATATATATTAGTCTTCAAAGATAAGAAACATTAATATACATACAATAACGTTCAATGCATTTGATGGGCGATGATGACTTACTTATATACTTCTTGATTCGTAAAAGGAAAATCGTTCGTAATTTTGCCTGAGGTATGAGGGACGCGAGGGACGGCTGTTGCCACGGTAACGATCTAGAATCATTAAACGGACCTAATGAAATTTACCAAGTGACCCGATCTATCGCGATGCAGCCTTCACCACTTTCATGATTCCATCTCTCTGATGTAATGAGGCGTCATGCGGACGCAGAGTGCTAATTGGCACCACGGCTGGAAAATGATCAATATTACATTTTTTCATGTTTCATGAAAGCAATTAACGTCGATACACTTGCTTAGTTGATTGAGAGACGTGGACAGCGGCAGTGATGACGGTGATATAGAAACCTGAAGCAGACATAACGAAGGAAACCCTATATTTGGTGTCTGACGGGATTCAACCTTGATCACACAAATGATTCCTTTTTTTAAAAATTTATTTCTACCTGCTCGGCATTTCTGCCTTTCAGGAGTGTTCATTGTGCAATATTCTACACATTAACTTTTAGGGATGGACATCCGCATGCGCTAACTCCTCTCTCAGGGGTCTGATAAAACGTTGTTCTTTGAGAAGAAACTGTGGATAACAGTTTTTGGAGTTATATGTGATGATTTTGAGGAGAGGGTGTCAGTGGGTGGAATTTTTGGAAAGTGGAAGATGGGTAGGTGATTTAAGGTGGACGAAGGGAGTCTTTAGGGAATCGTGATATTATTCTTTCTGATGAACCATTCGTTTTACCTAGCTTGAATATTGTTGTACTGAGCGATTGGGGAAGGGATGAGAAGAATTTGAGTCATAAGATTTATATATTCGTTAATGGATGATATATTTTGTTGATTTTGGATTTGTATGTTGCTTATGAACCAAGGAGCTTTAATGATTTTCCTGAGAAATATATTATGTATTATTTCCATTTTATTTAGGTTTGTTTTTGCGGCGTTATTCCAGATCGGACAGGCATATGTGAGTGTTGGTCTTATTATTATTTTTTTGGATGATTAAGCTGCAGTCAGCGCTAAGTCCGGAATTTAATGATTCCTTTTCATATCCAATTACGCGTCATGCGGACACAATGTCCGCGTGAACATTGGCAGAAAGATGTAGGTACAATGTTTCTGAACGTTTCTTTTCCTTTCTGGTTCCTGAACGTTTATCTTTTTACTCTTGTTCAGAGCCCAAGGAAAGCTGACGATACAGAAGATGATTTAGAAACATTATGGTGATAATCATGAAACCCTGTCTAGTGCAATGCAGCCTTGATCACTCAGATTTCTACCTCTCTCAGACCCCATGAGGCGTCATATGGAATCTAAATGTATATAGACTGAAGGATGTACAAATATAATTAATTAATCTTTGTTGATGGAAGTAACACCATCGATACTCGTTCCCGGAATTTGAGGGCCGCAACGACGATGTTTCGATGTTTCCAAAACAATATTCAGACTTAATGATATAAAGTACGTGTCCCTGCCTGACAAGATTAAATCTCGCAGTAACATGACACGCCAAACGAGCTCTGAAATCTAATAGTTGCACTTCTTGAAAACGGCAATTTTATATTATCATTAAAATATATCTTCCTTGTTGTTTCATGAATGCAACAAAGTTGATAGTCTTAACCGATGTGAGGCACGCGGAATACGCCGTCCGCGATTATTTAAAAGCATGAAGAAAAACTAACGATGCAACAGTGTCCACGACGCGCCATGCGGACTTGAGTGATAATTTGCCTCTTCCTTAGAAGAGGTCCAGTCTTACAACCTCCTGCTTGTTTCGTTGATGAACATCTTTGAAACTCTTACTCAGTGCTCTGGAAATCCGGATTATATGGATTTAAAAACAGAAAGTAACCCAACGGGATTTTTGGACGCGATGCAACATTGATAACTCTTAGAATTCCATATCCCATAGAGGCCTTGTAGAACGAAGCTGTTACTGGGTGAATATTTGTTTCAACATCATTTCGTTTTATATCCTCCTCCTTTGTCCAAGGACGATCATCGTTGATACTGATACCAAGTGTCTGAGAACGTAGACAAAAGCGCGATGCAACGCTGGTCTGCCTGCCTGACGCGGTTCAACTAGGATCAATTCTATCTCTTTCGGAGGATGAGACGTCACGCAGATGAGGAGCACGTATTGGTTCCAGTATGGTTTCAAATTACTTTTTGGTACATGGACGATTATTGTTGGTACTATTGCCCATTGTCTGAGAACGTAGACGCGTTGCAACACTGATCTGCCTGCATGACCGAATGCAACCAGGATCAATTCAATTTCTCACAAAGCGCGAGACATGCCGACAAACTACGTATATTAGTTTCAATATGGTCTCAAATTCCTTTTCGGTTCATGGACAATCATCGTTGATAATTATTCTTAGTGTTTGACAACTGAGAGGAAGGCGCGGTACAACGCTGGTCTACCTGCCTAACCGAATGCAACCAGGATCAATTCCCTCTCTCACAGAGCACGACATGTCATGCTGACAAGAGCGTATATTAATATAAATAATAATAATAATAATAATATAAATATAATAATAATTAAATTATAATATTAATTTAAATTTGCTCTCAAATTCCTTTTCGGTTCATTCCGATAATCGTTGATACATTTTCTCAGTGTCTGGGACGTAGAGGAAGGCACGATACTTGTTGATAAACTTTCCCAGTGTATGGGGACGTGGAGGAAGGCACGATAATCATTAGCCAACCAGGATCCATTTGCGTTCCATCTCTCTCCGAGCAAAAGGCATGATGTCGGCACGGAGCGCACGTCAGTTCCAATACGTTCTCATATTCCTCCTTGGTCCACGGACGATCGTCGTTGACCCTCTCTCCGTTGGTGTCCGAGGGGTCCAGACGGAGCTCCACGCGATGCTGCTCGCGGAGCTGCGGGCGTTCCCACGCGCGGCACGTTTCCCAAGACTGCCTCCAGGCGCGGGGGGGGGGGCGGCTGGGAGGGTGCCCCCCCCCCCCCCGGAAACAGGGGGGGGGGGCCCCCGGGGGGGGGTTTTTTTCCGGGGCCCCCCCCTGGTTTTGAATTTCCTTTTTGGGGCCGTGATCTTTTGTAATCAATACGGCAATCAGCGAGCGAGCGCCCACCTCCCGCGCGGGGCCACGCGGCGGCGGAGGAGAAAGACTGGGAGGGGGAGGAGGGCTGTGTGGTGGGCACGTGAGAGCTGGACTAGCGCTGCCCTCTGTCGGGGCACGGTTTAAAAACAAGAAGTGTTTCGGGCGCTCTGTGATTTGTATTATTTAGTGCATTGTTACCCGGTGTTGTAATTGAAAATTTATTTATGACTAAGGTGAGTGTCATCTTAGATCCTGAGAGAAGGGGATTTTCGCCTTTAATGTTCTTTCTTTTCCAGGATATGAAATTGCAGTTAGAATGTGCCTTTTCATTCAACTGTATGAAAAACTATCAGAATGAAAATTAGTGTTAGTGGTAGACGAATAATTATGTATAGGATGCTTTTCCACGAGTGTTGCATGAGTGTGCAGCTGTTCCATGGGTATGATAAAGTGTGCCAACCCAACTACCTACTACATAAACCACATATAGAAAACAACAATTGATTGTGGTGGAATGTTCAGACTAACTATCACATTTCAACCACAAACACTGTCTCACAGCGTATAGAGAGGACAACGAATGATTGTGGATGGGATGAAGTTCAAATGGTATATTTCGTATGGCAAAGAATTTCATCAAAACCAACAGCTTTTCCACCATCACAAATAAAAATTATGTGTGGAATGGATGATTTCTGATCTGATCTGATTTCATAATCAGATGGGATGATATCAACTATCTCATCTCAATCACCAACTGCATCCTAAACGATACAAAGAAAACATAATCACTTTACAAGTAACTCGTATGTGTTGCCTTCGGTTCGGCATGTATCTAGTCCTTGCAGCTCTGGGGTCAACTTAATACTAGTACACATTACCTGATACAAAAGGTCATATGTCAATCGTGGATGAAATTAGTATTTTGAATTTGGAGAATTTTACAGCGGTACGTGCGCGGTTGTAATATGTTTAATTAATACAATTTTTAGATCTTTTTGATTTGTACCTCCATTTATAATTTTTTTTATTTTTTGCATAATTTACAATCTGTTCTTGTTACAACAATAAGTAAATGGTGCTAATAAATACATTTCGGACGTGAATATAAAGAAAAATAAAGTCGAAAAAATAAAGCATTAAAAACAGTTCTTTTCAGTGAAGTTCATTCAAATTAGTGAGATAAATTAAGCGAAGAAGCAAATTGTTACTCTGGTGACGTATTTTTCTGTAAAGTATTAACAAAATATTCGTGATATTGCGAAAATTATTAAAATAATGTTATTAAAGTTAAAACTAACATGAGTAAAGCAAATGCACTTCAATGGTATACAATTAACGATAGCCTTTTTTCTAACAATAGAAAATATTTGAATTCAATATTTCAATGTTGCGTTTTCAGTTGTTTAGTTTTTAAATACAAGTTTAAACCAAACATTGAATCATTAATTCTTAATAATAATAATAATAATAATAATAATAATAATAATAATAATAATAATAATAACCTCTTTTCTCCAAATAATCGATTTTATCTTCTACAAGAACTGCCCAAATGTTTATTTTCTAGAGATTGTTACTTGCCCCAAACCCACGATTCAAAGTACTAACATGTGTTTGTTGCATCATCGCCCTACGCATATTCGTCTGCCTGCTTCTACATACTGTATTTATCAAATCCCATAGGTATCATAACAGATTTGAAAATGTTTAACAGCTATATTTTTCGCTCCATTCCATTTTTCTCAATTTATCTTTCGAATGCGAGCTTTCCCAAGAATGTTACGCAATTTTATCGTTATATATTCTTCTTAGCCGAAAGTTTTACTTGAAAAAGTTTAATTATTAAAACATTGGAAGGCACGTTAAATCAGAATAGACGTTACAGTTGTGTGTAGAGGACAGCTCTACAGAATATTAAATTTTCAAATGAAAAGCTTTCAATTGAATGCTCCAGGGGACGTTTTGCACAACGGCTTCACTCCACCGGCAAAAGGATGTAGAAGGGTGTGTGTGTGTGTCGAGGGACGCAGTTTATTCCAATCAGGAGGTATGCATTGTGGAAAGGAGGGAATACAGGCTGCCTCGAAAATCCGAAGCGTCAACGAAAGGAGGTTTCACGCAAAGGCCTCGATTTCAAGCACTCGGGCACGTTTAAAAAGATTTAAGGTTGGCGAGGATGCTGCCCTGGAATTTGTTTTAAACTTGATCGCATTTTCTTGGAAAATCGAACAACTTGTAGGTATTTTCATTACTTTTTATTTTAGTGAGAAAACGTAATATAGATACTGTTAAATAAGCTTTAGAAATCAGGTTTTAAAAGGTCAGTATAGGATGACTTAAAATTATTCTTATTCAGTTTTTCTTTAGAATGATAGATACCATAAAGAAGCAATTCAAATTTCATTTATTTTGAATCATATCAGTATTTAATAATGTAGAAAGTATCAATTATAATGTGCATTGTACGAGTTTTTGATGTGCAATCTACCTTCTTATCTATCCAACATTTGTGGAAAGATCATTATCGTTAAGTACTTCATTCATTCTCAGTAGCATTCATACTCTTTATTATAATATAAAGCAACTTTTCAATTTTGTGGTATTAATCTTTCCAACATAAGATTAAATTTCGTTTTATTAGTTCCAAAAATGGCGAGTTTTGAAGGGATATGTCTGTAAAATATCAAGAAAACACGTAGAAATGTGTCATGTAAAATTTCTATATACTCTGATTTCTTTTCAAGAAATCCCACATATATTCACGCATTAAAAACAAAAAATTACCGTAAATATTACTAAGAAAAAATAGGCTTTAAAAGCAAAATGGGTAATATGAAAATATTCTGATAGAGTATTCTATTTAAATAATACTTTCACAGAAATCAGTTTCCCCCTTCCCGACGGTATCTCAATAGTAACTACTCTCATTGTCCTATCTTCTCCATTACTCACACACATACACACATTTACATGCACTATGCTACTATATATGTCTGGAGACTAGTCAGAAATTAGTGCTCGTCCCGCCTGAGTTGGTGTCCCGTAAAAGGAGGTACCTGGAAGGGGAAATTCCCTACAAGCCGAATCTCGCATTCTAGCCCTTGTGGAACACCGCCACCTCCCGGAGCTCTATACTAAAGGAACTTTTAACTTTCACAGTTGACGTTCCGGAAACTTCAATTAAGAATGAATGGATCAATAAACCAATCTGAGTTCATCTCAACAATTTCATTTTAGCCCCTCCATTTTCTTTCATCCTTTGCTGTCGCTCTAGGTTCTCCATAACCAAGAATTCATAACCAAGAATTGGATTCGCAAAATTGTTTACAATAGTTGTGCTATTGGTTTAATGTACATTTTTTTCAAATAACTTGCTTCCACTAATATTTGTAACATGGTAACCAGATTTCAAAATATTTTATCCAAAGCGCGGTATCCTAGACATTTGGATTATTTTATTTTTTACAACATTATTTTCTACAAAACAGCGTATACTAAATTGTAAGAGGAAACATTTCTGCGGAAAAAATGTTTTTCTTTGATGTATGCACATTTCAAAATTGTATAATTGTTCACTATGTGATGCAAGTACGTTTCAATTTCGTGATTTATTATGAATGTTCAAAAATCCTGCGAGAAACCTTTGAAAAGGTGGTATTGTGTCGTTCTCTACCAGATGTTTATTATGTGAGCTGAGCATTCAATTTACGAGTCTTAAATGGATAACACATGATAATTGCTCTAATATTTAGGAAAACTGAACATTCATTTAAAACGGGAGTGATGCACAGCTCTGGGTCCAAATATTTAATTACTGAGGTTACAGGGCAACACATCGGAAAACTGTTGTGGATGATAAATGAACTGTCCTGTTAGAGGGAATATGAGCTAATTGTGAGACCGTCAAAAGCATTGTGAAGCCATTTATATAGGATTTTAAATTCAAAAATGTACTGCTTTTGATATTCATTTTACTGTCAATAGAGCCACATTCACAAAATGTGACAATTATTTGATCATAATCAATGATTTCAAACACACAAATTATCTAAAATAATACAACATATTTTATATTATAAACTGCTACAGAATCAAACTGCGTTTCATGAACCCAGAAAATTTAATTGTAGGCACATTCACTACGGGCTAACATTAAGACATATTTTCGGTATCCACATGCTCTTGCTTGTACGATGTTACCCTTTCTTTGCTTTCCGTTCCTTCAAATGAATTTCCCCCACCTAGTTATTTGGAGTTGAGTTCACAAGCAATCGTGCTTTTTCTTTAATTTTTTCTCAGTCTTCCGGTTTAAGTGATTTCTATTTTGTACGACTACCTTACGTCCCACGCCAGACTTACACTTCCTTTAAATACATCTTTTTCACTTCTGCAAACCTTGCGCTTTTTTGTTTTACTTACTATCTTCTTTGACATCTTTTCCTGTTCTCATTTACTATTTGCTTCTTCTTTTGCCATCTCTCATCCACTGTTCCTTCGTTACTCACCAGAAAGCCTCTACTGTCTCACTAACTTCGTCTTTTAACGATGTGAGCCTTTCTTCCGTATTGTTTGTGGTAGCACGTTCTCTCACCTCCATCTTTCACTCGCGTTGTGGCGCCGCCGCCGATGCCTTCTCCGCTGGGCGCTTTTAGCCCTCGCGTTCTCTCCCGCGCTAAGTCTTCGGCCTTAAGCCAGCCGAGGCTCATCAGGGCGGCGGAGATCGCCCGCTGATGAGTACGGCGCGCACCCGCCCCGAGCTGTCATCTCTCCCGCCCGCAGCGCCCCGCCGCCGCAACCGCAAATGCCCTTCGCGCCGCCATATTGCTCGACTTCCCAGATCGCTTCCTACGTTTCTCGCATTCGTTTTGCATTGCCATGCCTACTCGTTACGGATTCAGGAGATTGAATGCTCAATGTTGGACTGTAGTTGGCATTGAAACAGTTTATTTGTCATCGGTGTCTGAATTTTTGTTCAGTGTTACTGTTTACGTGCATAATATTCTTTGAGATTTATTAATTTTCGCTTTTTGTTTTACTTCGTACATTGGACGGTTATACTAAATTGTTGCCACGAACACGAGTTTTCGTGCTGTTCTTGTGTCATTGAAGTGTAGTTTCTGTCGTCTATTATATCATTACTTTTATTGACCCGCTTGTACTATGATCATTTCTGATGTCTTTTAATTTCACTTCCAAACCATCACACATCAACAAACCCTTCATCTTCTGCCTCCGTCGTTCTTTACAGTAATATGATTTGTCAGTCTCTCTCTCTCTCTCTCTCTCTCTCTCTCTCTCTCTCTCTCTCTCTCTCTCTCCAATTTTCTTCATCACGTCGAAGAAACGTCGACATGTCTTCCTTTTTAATTCAATCTTCTTTGTCTCTTTTCTCATCCTTGCCCTTTTTACCTCATGGTGTAGTTTCAGTCACTCAATTTTTTCTCTCCCTGTTTACTTCTCCCATGTATATCTCTTTCACCTTTACCCGCATTTCTCTAATTTCTCATCTTCGTGACCTTACCTTATTCGTGCTTCTTCTTATCTACCTCATATACTCAGATTGTCGGAATATTTTTGTTCATTAACACTTTTAAAATAATTTATTGCTTTATTGATCCCAATGTATTTTTGGCAAACAAATATTCATTATACAAATAATTGCAAATAAATGAGTTAGGTCAAATGAGTTAATGTCAATTCCACATACCAACATTTCCGTAAATATCTCACTTTCCAAAAATAAAAAAAAAACACTTAAACTATTGAATAGCTTAGTTTCCAACCTTCATTGTTATGCAGTGGTTACAAAATGCAGTTAACGATGAACGAATGTATTTCCATTTTTCCATACATAATGTCGAAAATATTGTCTTGCGGGTCGCTTTTTGAGTTTTGTACATTTTTAACAATAACTGAAGAATATGAAAGAAGAGGAACAAATAGTGTAATATTCATATCATTTCTAACATATGTTTTTTTGCTTCCTATGACAACAATTATTATCAACTTAACTAATATTTTTGTAGTCCAGGGGATCTTAATCTTGATTAAATCTTGATGCATCGCAAGTTCATGTTCCGTATTCCACTATTGACCTGTAATTGACCCGTTAATCGCAAATGACCCCATTTAAAATTTCATCTATCCCCAAGAGGTCGATACTGACCGCGTTTGGAACCCGTGATTTAACGTATCTCCTTTTCTCTTATCATCGTATGCCTCTCTTCTAACGGTCTCTTCGTTATTCATTCAAAACATATTACACCCCTCTCTATCCCCTCTCCCCCTATCTCCTCCCTGTCCCCCTCCGACCTCCTTTGTGCCTGCCCCTCCCTCTGCCCCCCTCTCCGCCGCCGGGGCGCCCGCGGCAGGATGCGCGGCCGCGCGCCGAGATGGAAAATTTCGCCGCCGAGGTGTGCGCCGGATGTCGTCAGCGCCGCGTCGCGTCGCCTTGCGCCTCGGGGGCGGGGCGCCGTGCTGCAGCCGCTGGGGATGGGGCGCAGGGGGGCGGGCGCAGGGCGCGGGGCCGGGGGCGGGGCGCGGGGTTGCGGGCGCACGGTTGGGGGGCCAGCGTGGGCGGGGTGCAGGGGTCGGGGCGCGGGGGGCGCAGGGGCGGGGCGCAGGGGGCGGGGCGCAGGGGGCGGGGCGCAGGTGGCGGGCGCAGGGGGCGGGCCGTAGGGCGGGGCGCAGGGCGGGGCCAGGGGGCGGGGCGCAGTGGGCGGGGCGCAGTGGGGCGAGGCATGGAGGCAGGGAATTGGGAGCGAGCATTCGGTATACAGGGCGATTGGGGGCAGGAGAGGGGCGAGGCGTAGGGTGCGGGATGGGAAGGGTGGGACACGGTGCCAGGCATTAGGGTGTGGGCCTTGGGGGCCGGAGCACTGGGGAGGTGAGTGCGCTAGTGCGGAGGGGTAGGGGGTGTGGACATTGGGGGCGGGGCATTGAGGGTGGATGTGGAGGCGCGGGCGTGTGGCGGTAGCGGGTGTATAGTGTGCAGGGGGCGGGGCCGGGGAGGGAGAGGGCAATGGCGGCGGTGCGATGGGCGCGGAGTGTGAAGGGAAGGGACGAGAGGGGTATTTGTGCCGGTTTATTCTCCAGTAGGTCGCATCGCCGCGGGCCTGGCGGCACTGGGAGCGGCGGAGATGAACTAGAGAGCGCCAGCTCACTCCGCTTGCTGGATGAGGCCACGGGGGAGGAATATTCCCAGCGATCTTTTTTTTTCTTTCGAGAAGCAAGCTTTTCTAGTCGTTGCAGTAATGATTTCTCCGTTGCTGGTTACGGCTTACATGTTTTTTATTCGTTGCTGAAGCTTTGCAGTTGTACCCTTTTAATTGCCATTTATCCGTTGTTGTGACCTTTTTGTACCCTTCGTTATTTCCAGGGATCTAGTTTGAAGAATAAAATTATATTTGGGGAAGGATTGTACAGTTTGTACAAATACAATTTTATCCTAAATATTTCTGAAATTATGTTTTAAATGATAATTATGTTTTAAATGATAATTATGTTTTAAATTACTAAATTGTCTGGCAATTGTATGTTTTCTTTTGATGTTTCTTTTATTTGTCTTTTTTCTCATTAGTATTCTAAATATAAATTGCTATTTGAATATAAATTGCAATGATGAATGATATTTGCTTTGTAGGGAACCAAGTATTGGTGCAAACTATTCAATTTAATACGAAACTCAGTATTTGAATTTACACTACAGATATAGCAAAAGGCAAAATTATGATGATTAATTAATTGATTGGTTGATGTTTTCGGGCACGGCAATTGCTGTAGATATTAGTGTCGTTCGTGAAGGAAATGTTTTTTTATGCTTGGAGGTGGCGGTGTTCTTTCCTAGCTGGCTGGTAAATTCTGGTTGCTCTCGACCTCCACGGGATTTCTTCCTCAAGAGGAGCTCCTCACCAGGCAGGACAAGCCCTAAGTTTCAGAAAATCGTCCCTCACGTCTGTTTGTGTAATACATGAAAATGATATTGTATGTGAGTAAGGGGGGAGGAATTGTATGTGGGTAAGGAAGTAGAAGCAAAGTTCCCTCTCGGAGCATGACACGTTTGTTAGAATAGGACTCCTGTATTCGCTTGGTATTGATCTCAGAAACCACGAAAAACAACCGAGCAATGCAGCCGGCCGCTGGAATTCTCCTTCAGACAGCAGCAGAATTCAACCTGGCTACCAAGTGTCTAATTTTTGTCACTGGTCGCGTCTAAGACCGTCCGGGCAGACTCGTTCGTAAGGCGACGGCAATGCTTATTCTGAACTAAACGCGACCGGTACGAGTTAATGAGAAACGAAAAGTCCAGTGTAACTTTCAAACGACATGAAAAGTTGCTTATATTAATATTTTTTTCTAAATATTGGAAATAGTTTGCAAATAAGTTTTCAAGAATACGCAACTTTGAATATGTAGAAGATGCGTGTGATTATGCGTAGAAAATAATGCACTACGCATAATTTTTTAAAACAAATTACAAACATTAACATTGTATTTTTGCAAATAAAGTGAATATTCCTGAAGGTTTATATTAGTGATACTAAAACGGTTCTAGTCTATCCAAGATCATTAACATGCTCTGAGTTGTTTTATTCATGTAATTCACAATGCACTGTCACACATCCTTTTAATATATTACGATCAGAAGCAATTGGTTAAATAAGCGAACCGTGTTGGATGCATGGAAGTGAAAATATTCTCCTCTTGAAAGTCTTCCATTTAATGCCAAGGCGCGCTGAAAGACCACTTTCCCACTTCGCGCTAAGAGGAATTTTTAGCTTTGCTATCTAACTTGCTTTCTGTAGTGACTTTGCCGAGCATTGTACGCTCGAATTCTCTTGCATAAATAATTTTACGAATATGGAGATACAAAAAACGAGCAAGATTTCAAGAAATTTTCATCCTCATTTTGAAATTGTACTCTAAGGCGGAAGAGCATAATGTTGAAGAGAGGAAGATAATTCTTTAATCTCAGATCTCTGCTGTTACACATTGAAATATTTATGTAAAAGGTATAAAAGGGCATGATATTCGTGCTATTCTCAAATAGTTATATGTCAAATACGTCAATTGTTTCTCCGACAAGGTTAGGTCTGACATACTTAACATATCTGTAATACCAAGTGCAACATAATACATTTATCATATATATTTTTAGAATGTTTGCACAGGCTCTTAATAGGAATCGTCGGTTAAGATTCAGAATATAATATGTAAGCGCTACTTCAATTGCAAGCTATTTTCTGCATTTCCATGATTCGAGTATTACAGAAATCGTATACTGGCCTAAAATGTAGCTTCTACGTGTACTGCATGTTCTTGTACCAGTATCAATTTGCCCGTTTCAAGATGCCCGTTTTCCACCTTGAGACAGAAAAATCGATATAAGTTCACTGCCCTTCACTTCAGAATGAGTGCCCGAACATGACTTCTTAACGAAGATATATTATTCTTGTTACTTGACATTGAATTTACGTCTTATCGGTATTTAATTGTGAGAAAATACAACAATACTGCATGAAAACAGCGTTACGTATGATCACTTCCTCAAGGAAAACGCATGCATTCTTCCTTATTTTAAGACAAGTATTATGCCTGACAATTACAATAACAGAGACACTAAAAGCACGTGATCTGCTTGACGACATTGGGCAATTAAAACGGTATGAAATATAACAAATTAATGTAACAAATTAATATTTAGAGATTTTTTAGAAATTACAATTTTTATTATTATTATTATTATTATTGTTGTTGTTGTTATTGTTGTTGTTGTTATTGTTGTTATTGTTGTTATTGTTGTTATTGTTGTTATTGTTATTATTATTAGGCTATTATTATATCAAGTGTTCTAACGCTGAAAGTGTTATTAAATGCAATTCTCTCGCCATTTAGAAGTTTAAAATCTGATATTGTTAAAAATCTCTAGTGTACTCTTGATACTAATATTTCATCCAAACTCGTGGGTATTCTCGGAAACAACTGAGCCCCTGGATTTCTATCGCCGCTGCGTACGTGAGAGGAGTCGCTAGTAAAGGACCGCCCGAGGCACGTGCTTGGTAACTGCTTGACCACCGCTCCCATATAATTCACGAAGGGCCCTCGAACCGGATGGGGCTGCAATTGACTCGGCTGGCTTCTTAAAACGGCGTCCGGCCAGCGGCGCCGCTTCCGAACAAATCCGTCGGGCAGCCACACGGCGGCGGCGGCGGCGGCGCGCGGGCGCCGGACGCGTAACCGGAAATGACGGCGACGTAATATCCGGCTTCGCACGACGGGGAGGTGGTGCCGCGGAGGCGAGGGAGGAGAGAAAGAAATGGTGAGGAGGGGGAAAGTGGAAGGAGGAGGAGGGGGTGGGGATAGGACGTGGAAATGAGCGGCTGCTCTACCACGCAAGGACAGAGAGAGAGAGTTCGCAGTTGAGAGAAAACCAGGTCATGCGAGTGTAGTGGCTGACGGTTGTGAAGACAGGGCAATCATTCTCATCAACGTATGTGTACATCGGAGAGACTAAACATTTCGTTTACATTTTACATTTTATATTTTAAGAATATTTAAAAACATTGACTATTTGGATGTACACGTATCCTTGAGTTAATTGCAATGATCAGGAACATGATCAGGCTTCCTATGTTGTTGCATTGGAGTAAAGATGCGATTTGTTTTGATGAATCTTGTAGCTTGAATGAAGATAAACGGTATTTGTTTATGTATTTTGTTCTCATATTTCAAAATTCGGCAAACAATGTTCTAAAATTGCTGGCATAATAAATATATAATTCTTACTAAACATATGACCAAGTTTGCGATATACTACATTTCTTAAAAATAAATACATTCATTACATGTTCTTGATTGTCACATTTCAAGCAACAAATCAGTGGACCGACAAACTAATCACTCAAGGCCGTTTATAACCCGCTTCCTTGACTTTTGGAGGAAACGAGGAAACTTCATAAAAACTACGGGCTAGACCAGGAAAATGTAGAGGCGATTTCCCGCGAATGCATCGGGAACGAGACGTAACGGAGAAACCAGGCCGAGGACAGTGACCTCTGAGAAGGTGACAGTGGTTGCCAGCGGTGACAGAGGAAGGAGCACGGGCAGGGACAGCAGGCGATGCGCCAGCTCGCTCCCGGGCACACGCGCCACTCTCTCCGCCAAACACACGCCCACACGTGTACACATTTGCGCTTCCCCGCACTTCTTCGCTTCTGTTCTGTCGCCCCTCTCTCTCTCTCTCTCTCTCTCTCTCTCTCTCTCTCTCTCTCTCTCTCGCTCGCTCGCTCGCTCGCTCGCTCTCCATTCGCTCTGCCAGCCTTGAAATCCCTAGTTGCATTGGGACTGTCGCTGTGGTCGTGCAACCCTATGGCACGCGCCCTTTTGTATGGAGAGGAGAAGGGAAAATAAACACATCGTGCACGCTGTGGGATATGGATTGTTTTTAGCTACACAACCCGCATTTTGAAAATTCATGGTTTTTTACCTGGATATTTTAGGTACTGTGTGGGTCGTATCGATTGACGTCCGCGCGTGTATGAGAGCGGCTATTATGTGAGTGAAAACCAGGATATGTTTGTTTAACGTTATGACGATTTTATCCGTGATTGTGTCATTTCATTCACAGTTAATCTAACATCGAATATCAAGATAAGCGTTTGATTCTGTTTTTTGTATGCGATGTGTAGACTTGTATCCCCATTTTCTCGTTGCAAAACCTGATTTTTTTGAACGTATGAGGTTAATCTCTCCATCAGTACAGGTGTGTTCGAAACTTTGTTCCAATTTTCACTTTTAAGAACCATACGTTCAAAACTGACGTAATATTTATACTAAAATACGAATAAAATATGTAAGACAAAAGTATGATAACACGAATTTACAGTAGTAAATAAACTATTCGAAACGATTTTCAAAACATAAAATGTAAACAAATTGAAACATTACAGCAATTACTTTACCCCCAATATACATTAAAAAACGATGATAAAGATTTGCTGTCACTCTGCAACAAATGCAAACAAAAGTTTATATTATTCAGTTAACTGGGCATATAATTTAACATTAATTCACTGTATTGTTTAGGAAGAATCTAAAAAAAGAGGGTTTTAAAGTCAAAAAAATGTTTACTAAAAAATTGTAAAAGAAAAGTACTAAATCGAACATTTAAATTTACAATACAATCTTCGAAATTGTATTCATAGTTCTGTATAATAGTGGCATTTCTCTTTTTCCAAACGCACATACCTCTTTTTCCAAATTCTAACTCATAAGTGCTCTTAAGTCGTACTTTGTTTTCTCTTCCATTAGCGTATGATGACACAACTGACAACATGAATATTCCGAAGCCCTGTGCTTTTTGAAAATAATTCTTTGAATTTTGGGGATACTTTTCATCAAGCCCATTCTGAATATTTTCTGACAAATTATCCCAATTTTTCTTTAAATATTTTGTTGGAATAAAGTGAAATGCACTTATAAAGATGACTTACTATGTCCGACTTCCCCTATTAAATATACTATTTTTAAAAATTGCAAAAGTGTGAAACTCTTTGCACCCCTTCACTATATTATTGAACATAAGGATTTTTTCTCCAAACAAAATTGTTTTTCGTTATTTGCACTCAAATAAATGTTAACTACACATTTTCTTAAGAATCTAGTAGTTATGTGTGAACAACATTTGCTCAAAAACTGCTCTAATGTTTTGAATAAAAATCACAATCCTTTTATTTAAGATCAGGTTTATTCTTCTAAAATTTTCTATGAATGGGTGAAAACCAGAACAGTATAAGTGTCGTTTTATAAATTCAGAGATAACTCTGTTTATTTGAGTCAATATTCCTGTAAAGTCGTAGTGCTTTCTTTCATCATTAAAACTATTGCGTTTACATTGTTCATTAAAACCACGAAAATATTTTTCCATTGAAATATAGCCTGAAGTAAACAGGTTTTTCTCAGAATTTATAAAATGTCACTTATACCGTTCTGGTTTCTTTCCATTCACATGTATTTTAATTCTGCTATTAGACCCGAAAAGTGATAAAACGTGAAAATATATCTTAGGCTCCGATAGGTAGCTTTTGGAGAGAGAATGAAGCAAAACCGAAGTAGCCCGTACTAAAAATATTAGGAAACCAACCAGGACGTACAAATCTGTGCCTTTGTCATGAAATCATTTGAACGGTTCAGGCGCTAGCGTTGACCAAAGACTGACGGGACCAATGCTTTGCAGTTAACTAATTTTTTGGTATTAAGGACCCACGAAACATCGATTCTAATTATACAAAGTGTTAGAGCAAAGTAATAATAGTAAAAGTAATAAAATAACTTAGTTAGGAACGATCGACAAACTAGTAATTTATTATCAAAATCAGACATTTTTATACGAAAATTAAAATTACGTCACGTTAGAACTTATTACAACTTGACACAAATTCCACAATCATCGCCAACATTACAATGACACATCCCATCTATAGCAGTCATCAAAGTTAATATTTATTTACAAAAGCAGGCACACCATTGTTCGCCAGTTTGAAAATCTAGTTTGTCTCGTTTTGATAACAGATTCATCGTCGTTCGTAAGTCTCGTTTTGATGATAGATTACGCACATTGAATTTATCTGCTACCTAATGAGAATGTATTAAATTTATTCATACGTTAAATACATTCAACTAGGAAAATCTATGTAAAAATCTGTAAAATCGTACTTGAAAATGAAAATAATGTGTATTTAAACCTCTGCAATTTGTATATGGTGTTGTTAATGACGAAGTTGTTGAAACATGGCGACCTAGAATAAGTTGATGTTTAAAAACACAAATCACATTGGGCGCCCACGCGCACCCTGCCACCCGCCGGCGTGTTTCGTGAGCGTCGAGGCGCTTCCGGCCGCGCGGGCGAAACACGCGGCGCGGCGCCGATCAGAGGGCCGCCGCTTAGTTTTACTTTATGATTCGCCGCCGCCACGCAAATATCTGCACGTGGACGGCGCCCCTGTTGCGGGCCTCTATGGAAATGAAGTTGCCCGCCGTGGCGAGTGGCAAACAGGGAGTGGGGGCGGCGGTGGCCCAGGGTGAGGTTGAGGGACAGAGACGGTGATGGGACGGGCAAGGGGTGGCCCTGTTGTGTAGTAATGGTGCGTGGGACGGTAGGGCGCGGCAGTGGGGACAGATCTCGGCGCGTTGTGAAGATTCATTCAGTTTAATATCGTGAACGATTGTTTTCGCACCTACTTATGCCAAAGGCCAATAGGGAGGGTGGCTGAGAGGTGGCGGATGGACGGAGGTGGGACGAGGAAGGGGAAGCCCTATGTTGAAGTCATAACGCGTGGGGCGGTAGGTCTTGTAGCGCTGCGGTGGTACTGAAGATACACTTTGTTCAGTCTCCTGAACGATTGTTTGGGCACTTATTTATGTCAAAGGCAAACAGAGAGCGGTGGAGCGGAGGCGGAGGGGAGTTATATGGAGCGGATAACGGGAGGCTCTGTGGCAGAGTGATAGCTTATGGGATGGAAGGGAATGTGAATGGGAGAAGGACGAGTGGTATTGTGGTAGTGCTGCAGGCGCACTCGGATGCTGGAGATGGTGCAGGAGACAGAAGTGGAGCACGAAAAAGAAAGTAAGGTGTGTTCTGATAGTACGCATGTTAAAGGAGTTCGAAAAGCAAACAAAGCAAAAAAATACGTTACTTTTTCGAGCCGCTTGGTGGGCGAGGAAGGAAACGTCCTGTGGCACAGTGATGTATGGGATCCAGGGGCGTGGAAATAGGAAGAGGAATTCCTGCCGGAATAGTTTATTCATTTACTTAAAATTTATCGTATTGTTTTAAATTGATGACATGCTTTCATCCACCTTCTTGTAATTATTTACTTTGTTGTTAAATGATTTTTATCTTATATTCCCGTTGAATTTGTTCACGTGCTCTTCAATAATGTACCTTACATCGTACCACCGGTACGTGTACTACAGTTGGATATCCCTGGTTTACAAAAAATCTATTAATTCCAAAACAAAATATTTGAATAAAAATAATCTCATGTCATTCTATAAAAGAAATGCACAATTTTCCATGCAGTAAACATGGTCTTTTGTAAGCTTTTAGAGTTAACAAACTAAAAATAAAGTTTTAGGAAAGAGCCATCCCTAGATATAATTTCTCTTGTCCCAAATGAATCTTTATTGATGAAGCATAAGCAGAGCCAAACCTGGAAACATACTGACTTACTTTTGATTATAATATTTTGGTATAAGATCTTCATAAAATATCTACATATATTCAGATTCTTCAGAACATTTTGGAGCGAACACATGTGCCTCAAAATGAACACCGCCAACCTACCCCGGGCGATTTACTACTGCGGGTCCGTGCCGTGTTTCGAGGCGCATCGGCTGGCGAGGGCGGTTTGTGTCGCCGCACGGGTTGATCTAGCGGTTGAGTGGAGCGGCACTAGGGCAGCGCCACTCGGGCTGCAGCCGGCGACTCAATGAGCGATTTCGTCCACGCGGGGGCGTCGGGGCTGTGCGTGGGGCGAGGCAAAAAGCTGTTCTGGTCGGCGTCAAGCGCAGTGTTGGAGGGAGACGAGCGGTGCGGCGGAGGTAATGGGGATGGACGGGCGCTGGGAGCGTGTGCGAGGTGACAGAGAAGGACGCAGAGCTAGAGAGAGCTGGAGCGGGGCGGCATAGGGTGATACGGGGCGATGCGGGGCGATGCGGGGTGATGCGGGGCGATGCGGTGATGCGGGGTGCATTGCGGGGTAATGCGGGGTTAATGCGGTTGATGCGGGGTGATGCGGGTGAGGCGGGGTGAGGCGGTGTGAGGCGAGGTTGATGCGGGGTGAGCGGGGTGAGGCGGGTGAGGCGAGGTGATGCGGGTGAGGCGGGGTGAGCGGGGTGAGGCGAGGAGGTGGTTGGGCGTATCGAATTGGATTGGCATAACGGTTTGGTTTGGGTATCTGTGGGTTTGGGCAAGGCATGGTGGGTGAGAACAACAAATTCGGGAGCGCATTGCGGTTTACGTTGGGCACAGTGGGTTGGGTTGGATATGCGGTTTGGGTTGTGCCTGATGTTGTGTTGGGTATGGAAGGTTGGGTTGGATTGAGGATGATGGGTTGTATTGGGCATGGATGCTTGGTAGGACATGAGGGGTTATGGGTGGGCATGTGTTGGGAATGGAAGGTTGGATTGGCATGGAAGTTGGGTTAGACATGGAGGTTTGGGTTGGATGAGCATGGTGAGTTGTATTGGGCATGGAGAGTTGCGGGTAGCAGCATGAGGTGGTTGGGTAGCACATGAGGGGTTGGGTTAGCAACATGAGGGTTGGGTAGCACATGAGGGTTGGGTAGCACATGAGGGGTTAGGGTAGCACATGAGGGTTGGTAGCACATGAGGGGTTGGGTAGCACATAGAGATTGGTTTGGCTATGTGTTGGGAATGGAGGTTGGGTTGGGCATGAACGGTTGGGTTGGACATGACGGTTGGGTTGGCCTGTCGGTGCTGTAGGGCGGGCCTGAGGCGCGGGCGGCTGGCCAGTGTGACGAACGAGCGGGTGCGGGGCGTTTGCTGTCGCGCTCTGTGCACACAGCGGAGGAAGGGCGGGTGGGCGGGCGAACGGCAGCGGGAGCGAGAGGCGGCGGACGCCGGCCGGCGGCGTGTCGCCTACAAGCGACTCCCGCGCTTGTGTTTGCGCAGCGCGCCACCCTACAACGAAGTCAGCCCCTTGGCGCCGCGCGCGCGTGTGAGTGAGCAGGCGTGTGTATGTGCGCGCATGGTTATGTGTGTGTGTGTGTGTGTGTGTGTGTGTGTGTGTGTGTGTGTGTGTTGCGTGCAAGTGCATAGTCTGCTAATGCGTGGAATGGCACCTATTTCAGGACGCTCTAGATATTTTGTGGTTATTGTTTGTCTTTAGTAGTTATGACACTGGACGTAAATTAATCTTCATGTCTTCATGCTGAGTTAATGTTTCTCAACTTTCAATATATACCTAGCAGTGTTAATTTTATTGATTTAGTGTCAAAACAATTTTTTAATAACAATATCATTCCATTTCTAATTTTTAAAGGATTTTTGAAATAGTAAATTCAGTTTCTAT
>BOPP01000170.1:1156689-1186593 GCA_017312745.1 Gryllus bimaculatus
GTGGGTGTGGGGGACGGACCGGGCAGGTCGATCGAGGTTGCTTGATACAACTGAATGCGTAATAAATTATTAACTAAATATTAGGTACTAAAATGTTAGGTACTTAAATGTTAGATAAATCTTGCTGCTTACAGATAAATTCCAGGGAAATGCCGTCTACTCCGACATAAAATGTTTGAATTATTTTTTATTTATTTATGTACAAATTTCAGTTATACATCATGTTTGCCACTTGTTGCTCTTACTCGCAAGCTTAGGTAGGAAGGCCGAGGCAAGGCGAAAACCGATAGCTGGCAGGCAAAGAATGATGATCGACCTAAAATGCCAAACACATACATACAAATTCAAGTGTTTTTTTTTATGTTTTACAAATTTTATTCATTGTACACTACATAAAAACAAAAATATAACTACATTCAAGCTAGGCCTTTTCAAATGCAGTTAAAGCTTCACGTACGAATACGAACACAAACTCAATACAACGAAGAGTCCATTCCGCGCACAAATTCATTTCTCTTTCACCTTCCTCCTTCTTCCCCTCCGAACTCAACCGAAGCGTCGTCTTGGGCGAGAAGCTCGAATGGGCTCGGCGGGAGCGTGGGGCTTCCGGGTGAGGGGCGGGCGCCGCGGGGCGGTGGGCGGTGGGCGATGGGCGGTGGGGGGCGCGCGTGGTTGCGGCGGGTCGCGGCGCCTGCTCTTCTTGGCGCACCAATGCGGGGCGCGCCCATATGCCCGCCCACTCGATCCTCGGCGCAGCGCGCCCCGCGGAGCCTACGCCCCCGCCCCCTCCGCCCCGCTCCTCCGCGCCCCGGCACACCGCCGCCCGCGCCGCCCGCCCACCCGCCGCCGTTGGGGAAGCGAAAACCGTCACAGTGCGGGATGGAAACGCGTGGCATCTAGTCGGGCGTCGTACTGTTGGGACTGAAGATTACGGAGGGACAGATTGTGAAATGCTGATAATCATCACAAAATGCAAGCAGAAGCAGTGTAAAAACAATACGGGGTGAAAAAACGTATTCGATTAAGGTATCTGAAAATCAATAACATAAAGTTATAGTAATGCTGCGAAAAATGATTTCGATATTTCAACGGAAATTAACGTTTTGCGATTGCCCTGATACCAAAAAAGTGTTATTTTTCAAAACCGCGCATTCGTCTGTCTGTTCGTCTGATCCATCAGTCTGACTCTCCCTCTCTCTCTTTTTTCTCTCTCTTCCTCCGCTCGTCAGGCTGCCCACCGCCTGCCATTCCATGGCCGCCTCCCGCCAGACTAGCTCCTAAACTATTGTGATTTTGTAAAAAAATAAATATCCCTTATAGATTCTGGCTAGACTCAAAACCCGCTATTTAAAACAAAGTTCTCTATTTTTAAGGCTTACATTAAATAAAGTATCTGAGACAATTTCCTAATATTCTAAAGAAATGCCTCAATTTTGTTCTTAAATTTCTGTTAAAGACAAAAAAATAAAATGCACTTCTTACGGATAGAGTGGCAGATGCTTGTAGGTCCGCGCTATCACGTCCGGAGGGGCTGCGCATGTTGTAAGAGCAGCTTACATTTTTGAAGTTGGTGTGCAAAGAGAGTGTCATTTGGTTTCACTATGTTTGGCTAGAATGCTAATGAAACGTGAATCGTTAAATAACGGCTTTGCTTTTATCTTCTTTTTGATATTAACTACAATATACATTGTTATTCATATTTTCTTTGCTTACCAATGTTGGACTGTCGGTTTTTGCAAAGGTGTCTCGGCCAATAAAAGATACCAACTGGAGTTTTTTACAAGAAACAAGCAGGAAATTCGAGGCAAAATGTTTAGATCTTCCGCCAATATTCTAATTAGTGTGCAAACACAGGTATTTGTCAACATAAGTTACTATACACCAACTCAAAGTTGAACTGGACTTTGTGAATGCCAACTCGGAGAGTAACACTGCGACCTTTCCAGCTTACTTTTTATTTTTTATTTTTAGAGAGAGGCCGCACAGTGTGCGGATGAAGTGGTTAACTTCTATTCTAGAGTTGTCGCATCAGAACGCGACTCCATACTCAGTCTCGCGGTTCCTGTTCATTATCATTCCTGCTTCGTTGACGAGGAAGAGAGCAATGCAGCAAACCCACCAGCCAGAAAATATGAGCGGAACTCCAACGAGATGTGTGACCTGAATTCAAAGTTATGAAAATCCGAAAATTGAGACAACATACGAGTATCATTCCTTCAGCAGCCGTTGCACAGCCATCTCACTTAAAAATAATATTATTGTTAAATAGAATTGAGCCTTCAGTGATCAGTAGTATTTTATGCGCTGGCAAAAGACTAATTCCAACGCGATAATTTTGGTGGGCAATTCGCATCCCCTTTATTTTAAAATCGGTTGGAGGATGCTGTACTCCACGTTTCTGGATACGAGCCGGGAATCAGCAATTGCATTAAAAGTAACTTCATAATACTTTCTGCGGTCTATGTACCACAATCGAAATGAATTTTGTCGGAATGTCGTCCACGCCACCTGCCTTCTTATTATTCATTGTTAGAATAGGCCTATTTTACTTCAGTCAGGTTAGAGGTCGTCTAATTCAAGGCACACTCTGTCAGTGAAAATACCTTGCCCCTGTTTCAATGGTCTCTACTGTGAAACTGTCCGTGGAAAAGTATTGCACCCACGGCGTCTGATTGAAATTTTCATTACTTGAATTTATTTTTATGCGCAAAGATCTGATAACGTCCCAAAAATTGATTTACTATATCGTTTCTTAGAAAATTGGTCTGTATGCTCTGCCTCACTATCCTGCCAAGATTTCTTCGCTTTCTTAATGGGGGGCCTCGTACTGCCTACGTAATAACAAAATAACTGTTTCTAGCTTCTTCCGTTCCCCTGTTTCTGAAATTGCCTTAAGGCTAGATTAGAACGCCGAAAGGATGTAGGTATTTGTAATGCTAAAGGCCTTCGGCCTAGCCACATAGGATCAAGTAAGCTAATTTTTGTCGTCTATACACTATTAAATAAATAAACAGTTATTTTCTGTTCAAGTCAAAAAGGAAAAGTATATTTTTCAGTCGAGAACATCATAAAAAGTCAAAGTTGGTTTTCTTATAATACCGTATAATATAATAATAATAATAATAATAATAATAATAATAATAATAATAATAATAATAATAATAAAAGTGACTAAATAACACACTCGTGATGTGCACGACATTTATTAATGTTGTTTTGTCTTGTATTTCTGTAATAATTTCAATTTCCAAATGAGTGGTCTCATTGAAATTAAAAACTGTTATTTTTTTCCATTTTCGCCAGAACACTCTTGCGAATATTCACGATTCAGCGCGCTAAATGAAATATATTTAAATGCACACACTGACAATGATACTTATTATTACATATCCATTCCATTTATAATCAGCAAACATTGTATTCAGTTTATTATAATATTTTTTATTAAACAAAAGTGGTGATATTATTACACACGTTATTAATGTACTGTAGTACGTAATACAGTACTTCATGTACTTTGCAAATTATGATGAGAACCAATTTAAAGTTACCGATGTGATGTAAAATTTTACACTTAATACATATGAATCACAGTCACATTTATAGTGATACAAAAAACAACACAGAAGGTGTGTATCCACATGTTGATGATCTTTAATTGATATTCTAATTTAATATAAATGCCGCGATTAGTTGTATATAAAAACACTTTGCGATTTGTGCTCTTAACCATTGTTTCTTTGCTGTATTCATTATTTCTGGAACATTCGTAAGCTAATTGACTGTTTGTTAACATAATGACATTTACATTACATTTTAGAACAAGACTTTTGTAAATTTTTTATGACGTACCTACTCCTTATTGAAGTACGGTATAAAGAAACTATTACTATCCACGAAGAGCCAATTAAGTTTGTTCACCTAAAAAATTTTTTTTAAAAGCTTAATGTCAGTTAGTTTCGAAAAATAAAGAAGTGTTGTTCTCTGTGAACATGCAAATTATTCCTCGAAGCAATATGGCTGAAGTCAATTTTAAAATGGGGTTAAAATGCGCTAGTAAATCAGCCGAGCGCAAGTCTGCGGTGGCCGGGAGGAGAGCTGGAGCGCCGGCCCTTCGGCACCCGGGGCCCTATGCGAGCGATGTTCGAAGGGAGGTCGGGGTTGATTAGCTCCGTGGTAATTACGGCCACCTCATGCAAAACTCCGTGCCCGGCGGTGGCGCCGGCCCCGGCCATGGCGGCGGCGGCGGCGGCAGTAGCAGCAGTTGTGGCAGTGCAGTAACGATGGGGGTGGGGGTGACTATAGCAGCAAAGGCGGCGGGACGGAGGACGGGTGCTAGGGAGACGGTGGACACGGGGGTAGAACCACGGAGGAGGCATCGGTGGTGAGGGCTGCAATGGTAATGGTGGGGGCGATAGTGAGACTGGCGCAGTGGTAGCGGTGATAGTATTGATGCTGGGGAGGGGTGGAAGCAACAATGACGTTGAAGGGGGCATTATGCCGGGCCAATCTAGCAGGTGTGGCGTCTGTGACGCCGGCAGCGGATCGCTATTCGCATGAAATGAACATTCCTTTTGAATAAGGGTACGTGGTTGTGATAGTGATTAACGTGGTTGCTGTAGAAGTAAGGTTGGTAGTTGTAGTGATTGTGGTGGTTGTTGTGGTCATTATTTCAGTGGTGGGGGTGGTGGTTGGAGCGGTGTAGGTGTTGTTTGTGGAGGTAATGATGGTGCGTGTGGTTGGATTGGTACTGATGGGGAGAAGCGACGGTGAAGGCGGCAGGGTGAGGGTGGGGGGTAAAGCACTGGCGGATGTGGTGGCGGTGACGACGGCGGTAGGTTGCTACACGCATGGCATGCGCTTCCATTTGCATAAGGGGCCATTTGAATAGAGCAAGCGCATCAGGCCCTGCACTGTCCTCTAGTTCTGTTGCTTTGCTTCGGACCGTCTCGGACCTGTCTGTGGGTGAACAAAGTTTGTTCGATGACATTTTAGATGAGCAGAAAAGTCATTTTCCCCCACCTAAACAGGCGAAAGTCTCTTCTCTAAACTGCAAGTGTAAATATCTTAAAATAAACTATTGTGAAGAAAATCATAATGAATTCGCCATTTTAATTATAAAAATCACGTACTTGTACTATTACAACAGTCTTCTGATTTAAATTTTTTCCAAGGAACATTTAAACTAGCTTTCGTAGATTTCTTTCGTTAAAATATACGTTTGTATCTTTTAAAACAAAAGAGTGGGTCAAGAATGACATGAAAATTTATCTTTTAAGCTTGAAGACGGTTTAGTTCTTTTAGAATGTGTCTTCTAGAATATCTGCAATGATTTAAATTTTTAATACTTTTTTAAACTCAAAATAAAATAAAAAGTTCGTGTTCATCTTCTATTCGCAAGAACAAAATGACGAAATGTAAACAGAAATTAAATACAGTTACCAATTGTATTGCTTAGTTTGCGACATTATTATACTTGCGCTATTATACAACAAAATGTATGTAAAATAAATTGTTCACTTCCATTTTGGCTTATTCAATATAAAATTATCTACATTCTACGTTCAAATTTATTGTCTATTAAAATTCCCTATTCAAATTTCTTGATTGATAAGAAAATTGTACGTGATGGAGAGTGTACCGCGAATTCGCAAGCACAGTGGACGCAGGCAGGCTTTTTGCTCGCCACTTTGACATTGAATGGTTCAGTTCAAGCGGCAGCGACCTTTGATGGCGAAGGCTAATTTTGTCCAGTGCGTGCGTGCGTGCGTGAACGTGCGCGTGCGCAGGCCCGCGTGTGTTTGAGTGAAAGGCAGACTAAAAAGCTCTCTCCAAAGACTTGACTTTGATGGTTGTGTAGCGAACCTAATATGATGAGGGTATTTTTAATAAACCTAAAATATTGGAACACATTTGAAAAATCATCGAAGTGAATTAGGGACTGAAATAGAACATCAAGATAACTGAAATACCTTCCAAGAGTATTAATCTCCGAACCACATTTTTCATTTTTAAAGTCAGATCAGCGGGGTTGCGGTTAAAAATTGAGTTCCTCAAGTTCCTTAAAAGGGAATCAAACAAACTATAACGATCTTTTACAAACTTAATTACAGTCCCAATATTTTTCCAAAAATAACTTCATATTTTTGTCGTCACGTCAGTAACGTCATATTTTTTTCTGGATGTACAAGCGTAAAATCAGTCTTCATTGCATTTATTGTCAATCAATCCTCATTGCAAATTTTTCATTGCATCTATCTTGTTTGAGCTGGATGGCAGCTCTGGTCGTGAGAGTTTTGTTAGCTTTTTTCAATTAATTCATCAACTTTTGACTCATTTCCTTCACTAATTCTCACGCTTTATCTCATAATACATTTCGAGTTATTTACTGCCGCCCTTAGTGCTCAGTAAAGGAACTGATAAAGTAATAGCACACTAAAGGCGCTAAGTGATATTTTTTTCATAGATAATTTAAGGCACTTGTCTTTTTGAGGTCTTACATTTACACTGAAAAAACAAAAAAAAACTGTTATATCTGCCAAATATCGTATAGGGCTCCCGCGAGCACGCAGAAGTGCCGCAATAGGACGTGACATGAACTCCACTAATGTCTGAAGTAGTGTTGGACGTAACTGACATGCATCCTGCAGGGTTGTCCATAAACTCATGAGAGAGCGAGGGGGTGGAGATATCTTCTGAACAGCACGTTGCAAATCAACCCAGATATTTTCAATAACATTCATGTCGAGGGATTTTGGTGGCAGCGGAAGTGTTTAAATTCAGAAGAGGAGGGATTCTGAAGCCACTCTGTAGTAATTTTGGACATGTGAGCTGTTCCAGCATTGTCCTGCTGGAATTGCTTACGTCCTTCGGGATGCACAATGGACATGAATGGGTGCAGACGATCAGACAATCTGCTTACATACGTGTAATTTGTCAGAGACGTATCTAGACGTATCAGGGGTCCCATATCACTCCAATTGCACACGCCCCATAACATCACAGGGTCTCCGCCAGCTTTGTGGCGTAAGGCTTTGTGTTGTACAGTCATCAAGGGTACTCGAGTAAGCCTTTGGCTACGAAATGGAATATCGATAATATCTCGTTTATTGATTCGTACACTGTTACTTGTTGATGGCCCAGTATTGAAATCTGCAGCAATTTGAGGAAGGGCTGCACTTCTGTCACGCGTAATGATTCTCCTCAGTCATCGTCGGTCCCGTGCTGACACGATCTCTTTGCGGCCGCGACTACGCCGGAGTTTTGATATTTTACCGGATTTCCGATATATCGGTACACTCATGAAATGGTCGTACGGAAAAATCCAAATTTCATCGCGATCTCGATGCTATGCCCCATCCGTCTTGCGCCCACTATAACCACGTTTAAACTCACTTAAATCGTGATAACCTGCCATTGTAGCAGCAGTAATCCAATCAAGTGTGCCCTGGTTGTCTTATATAGTCATTGCTGACAGGAGCGCCGTATTCTGAATGGTTCCAGATCTCCTTATTTTATTACGAATGTCTGTACCAGTTTTTTTGGCTCTTCAGTATTTATTATTGTATTTATTTACTAACGTTGGTCCATATTTTTTACACATATGGAGGGCTTATTGTCCTTTTGCATTGCTGCGTACGTCCCGCTGCGCGTAATCATTTTGCTTTTATAGCTACAGTACGTTAGAAACGTACTGCAGTATTTTCATTACATAATTATCCTGTTTAGTTAAGTATCAATACATTTATCAGAATAAAAATGAAAATAAAAAGCATGTGCTTAAAATAATTATGTGGATTTTTATGTTTATATATAAAATGAACTATAAATTAATACTTCTGGTGTAATGGTTACAAGTGTAAAACTGATAACTGAAAAATATCAAAAGTATGCACTTGAGATTCGTGATGAATGAAATTATTAAACCGACAAAAACATCATTTAGCATCTACAACTTAAGAATTTTAGACATTCGAATGCCCACCATTTGTCTGTCTGTTAGGAAATCGCACTTCTCAAAATGCTGTTAACAAAATTAATATTTTAATACGCAAGTTCAACAAAACTGCATTCTGTTAATGCCATATTGCCAATGTCCCTTGTGTCTAAATGCATTAGTATGTAATTCTCTTGTTCATTCGAATCCATATTCCATGTCACAATATTCTTGTGAGGGGCACAAATTCATTTTCCATCGCATTGTGTTTCTGCGCGTGTAAGCAAAGCATCCGTGGACGCATGTACACAGCTGGGCTGCGCCGAAGCGGGACGCAACAGGTCGTGCTATTTGGAGAGGAGCAAAGCGGAGCGGGCAGGAACAGGACTGGGCTGCAGGAAATGCGGAGGAGTACACTTTATTCAAACACGAGGTTTCCTGGAATTAATATCTAAATTACGTGTGTTTACAAAATTTGGCCACGTTATGAAAATTACTCAAATGGCGGTTGGTTCATTTGAACTGTTTTAGGATAACAATTTTAGAATTAACCAATAGAACAGTTTCTGCTAATTGACTCTGAGATAATTATAAGTTAATATTAATATTATAGCTACATATGATGAAATATCCATCACAATCCATCATTACTCAAAACGTGTCTCAAAAAATCATTGAAGAAACTGAATACTCTATTATATTTGTACTGGTGACGTAAAAATTACTAATCAGACTAACTGAAGTATAGAAAAATCTTTACAGACTAATCTCTTTGGAAAGTGAATATAACGCAACACTGTAAAAAAATTAAAATTCAAATATCAAGTGTTTGTTTAGATTGTGAATATAAGTACTCAGTAAATTCCTTTTTAACATCTTTCTCGTCGATTAGTATGAGGAGTCACTGGTTATGTGGCTGTATTCGCTTCTTCCTGCCGGCTAGGACTGACTAACTTCCAGGCGCGGCCACCATTGTAAAGGCCAAGATTTCCCAACTCTGACACCCAAGTGGCACTCGGGTCCTTAACTTCAGGTTGGGGATATTATATCTAAACATAATGAGCGAACCATATAAGCAATGTTTGGAATTCATGAGAGCTAGTTATGGAAGGTATCTTTCCAAAAAATATAATTCGGCATAGATTTTGTGAAGAATGGTAGAAAGCAATTTGATATACAATATATTTTAATATAATGCAACTGCTCGCCATATAGTGAGTTTTAGGAATTCTAGTTACGCGAAAGGAAATATCATGCAGTCTTGTATGGGAGAACATAATGCATTTTCTGGTATTCTGGGTATTTCTGGTACAGTTCGTTTTAGTTTAAAGCAGTTTTTGAGGCGGTATGTAAACCATTAGTGGAAGTATTTTTACTTCTTTTTCTGTAGTGAAGCAAAAACACTTTTAGCAGCATCGATGCAACTGATTGTGTTAAACATTTATCGGCATTAAAATAGCAAGCACGTCCATTAGCTTTGAAATTTTGATATTAAAAATATTTCCGGATAAAATAAAGAAGAACACACTTGTGAAAGACAAAGATGACGTATTTCACAACGTACGTATTGGACAGTCAAGACGAGTTGTGTAGCGAGGAGTTGGTTAGAAAGAAAGAGACAGGGAATATTAAGAAGATGACAGGAATGGAGGACAGGAGAGAGTGGGAGGGAAGCGATAAAAGGGTTGAATGGAAGAGGAGAGATAGCGGGAGAGGACAGTGTAGGAGGGGAAGAGAGTGCGGTAGGGGAGAGGGTGGAGGTGTGGATAGAGTAGGGAGAGTGAGTGAGGGGGAGAGGAAAGAGTGAAGGATGAGGTAGAGAGGGGGAGAGTGAGAGTGAGGAAGTGGAGAGAGTAGAGGGAGAGGAGAGAATGGAGGAGGGGACAGAGTGGGAGGAAAGGAGATAGAGAGGATATTATTATATGTAGAAGATCTGCGAGTATCTGCAAGGAGAGTGGATAATTGGTAGGAGAGTGACGAGATCATAAAGAGGCAGAGAGGATGTAGAGGACAAGAGAGAATGGAAAGCAGGATAGGGACGAGACGAAACTCAGTGTGACGTTACCGCGCTTGGCCGGAGGGTGGTGGGGCAGGCAAAGCCACCCCCAGCAGCTTTCCAGGAAGGGCTGCACGTGGCGAGGAGGGATGGAGGCCCTGGGACGGGACGTTGGGGGCGTTGTACTAACGCGGCGCGGGCGCGGCGGAAGAGAGAGGCTGCACGTGAGTAGAATGTGCAGCCGACGAGCGACCTACCGACCTCTCCGCCCACACGCTGGTTCCTTATGCTCTACCGCCCCCCGGTGTCTCCTCCCTCCCCGCCTGTGTCCCCTTCCCACCCCACACGCCCCCACTTCTCCTCCTGCCTTGTCCCCTTGCACTCCTTCCTATGTCGCCCTCCACACTTACCCCCACTTCTTTTATTACTAGCCTTTTTTAACTGTAATATTCCATATTTTCCGCTCATATGTGCCGTGTAATTGAATTTATTTATTACTCATTTTAGTATGGGGCTTCTTCGATTCGGATATCAAAGTTACTCTCACATCAGTTATTATCATGAGGTTGTTGATAATGCTGGGAGTTGTTTAGCAATCCATTTTCTTTCGATTGCATCTCTCATTTTCTTTGCATATCCTGTCGCCATTTCATGCTTTAAATTCTCGACCGCTTTTATTTGTCCCCCGCCTTGCTAAGCCCTTCCATCAGCTTGTCTTTCTTTCATTGTCCACGTGTCCATCGTACTGCGTTTCACCGTCCTTTTCCGCATTTTCCTTTCATATTTCTCTATCTTCTGTCCATTTTCTGGCTGAAGTCACGTCGTTTCCTTGCCTTGCCCGTTATCTGTCTTTGGAGTCACAAGTCTTTCCTCGTTCTTGCACTGCAGTGTGTCTCTCTTAACTTGGTCGTTTCATCACGGCTATTCAGCCTGTTCCGCGTCTCTCTCTCTCTCTCTCTCTCTCTCTCTCTCTCTCTCTCTCTCTGCTCCTGCGACCGCTGTATATGCCGCCGCTTTCTCTGCCGTCGCTCGCTCCCTCCCGCCTTTTCCCCCACCCACGCCCGCCGCTCCAGCTGTCACAAGCCACAGCCGAAATGTTGTTATATTGATTGAAGCGAGCGCAGCACGGGGTTAACTCCTTTCGAATTGTATCCGTCATATCGGCGGCTGTGAAAGCGTGTCGTGCGGAATTACACTGAGTGATGGGCGCACCGAGAGTTCGTCCGTTTTGCAGTTTTTCAGGCGAAGGAGCTGAAAACTGTTGTCTTGAGCGTACGCGTTTTCTTTCAACAGATTCAGAACACAATGTGAGTTGATCAATAGAGGACGTAGAAACTTTTTTGTTGCCAGGGAAGTAACGTTTGTTCGATATCGAAAGTATCCAATAATATTTATAATAATTTGGACAGCAAGTAGCACACATTAAGTTGGTTCTGTGCTAAATAGTATTAAAATATTAAAACTATTCCTAAAGTTTGGCGATACAAGGAAGCTATCTTCTAACTTGGAATGAATTATTTAATAAACTGGTCACTTTACACTCACAACCTGTTTTGCGAAGGGGTCAAACAAAACTTTTCCTTGATGAAATATCATTTTAATTCTAATATAATATGAATCTTTATGTTTACACAATGTGTTCTCTCAATAATGTTGAATAAAATATATATTTAAAAAAGCCAATGTTTTCATTTAAATGTGATGACCCTAATATCGTATTTATTTCTAAACGTTTTGGCATGAGTAGTTATTTCCACAGATATTGTTCAACCGAGCATCTTTCGGCTAATAAAATAAAAATCAATATTTTTAAATAAAAGGGTGTGACGAGTAGTTTGAAGAAATAAAAAAAGTAAATGAAGGGTTTTTATCGCGGTTTTGATTTTCAATGTCGTAAATATTTACGATAGATAATAAACTTTAGAATTGATCCCGCGTGACGGAAATAATTATTTAATTACTGGTTGTAGAGCCGTTTACGCAGCTATACATTGCCTTTACAGCCACATGGCACTTTATCGACGAATGCAGCGAGAACGTAAAACACCCATCCGGGAAATGGCCTGCTTTTGTGGAAGTCCATGCTACACGGGAGCTGACGTATATCGATTATGCTGTGAGTGTTTCGATTTCCAATCTCTCATTCGCTTGCCTTCCCCTTTCGATTTATCCTACGTTTCGAGAAATTACTTCTTGAACTTATCGGAAAGAGTAATCTTATTCTGTATTACAAGAACTTGAGATGGTAAATGGTAAGGTTTAAAACATTTGAAAAAAATATATTGGTTCCTCTTCATTGCACCAAGTCTAATATAGGCTCACAAATGTTTCATGTGCTCCACAATACATTATAAATTTTAAAGTAACGAAAATGATTTACTCTCATACGCACATGTATTTGTTACATAACGTCCTAGTTTTAAACTGCGATAATGTAAAATAGCATGCAAAATGTAGTAACTCTGATGTTGAAATTCAATAAAGTGGTAATATAAAATAGCATATATTTTAGATAAGTGAATATACCTGTTTTATTTATCAATACCAATGATAAATTTAATGAAATTACTTAATGCTTAAAAAATAAATTATTTTCCGACATGTCAATTGTAATCCAGAAATGCACATACTATACCAAATGTTCAAAAAGTATAATAAAAATAGAAGAGTAAATTGGCAAGTAGAACATAATAATATATACTTATTATTTAATCAACGTCTAAGCCATGCTAGATTCTAATGTGTCATGAATTAGTCGTGAATAGTTTGTCTATAAGAAAACCAAATTGACAAATGTAATGTTGCCAAAACAAATATACGAATATTGAGAGTACGTTGCGAAATCAAATTTTAGATGCTATTTTTTCGCTACATAATAGATATAATCGGACAATTCTTATTTCTCGTATGACGCAAACAACTAAATTTAAAATGCAGTTGGTAGTACAACTGTAGGAATTCTCTAATTATAGAATTCAGTTTGGAAAGCATTCTAAATTCAATAGAAAAATTTACATATTTAATCTTATAAAAACATTAGTTATAAATAAATGAAGAGTGAGCGAGTAAGTAAGCCAATGAGGTACTGAATGAATAAAATAAATGCAAAAAATACTTTAAAACCAATAGACGAAGTTCAAAAATATAAATATAATGGAGCAAGAAAAACAATTCTAGTGAAAGTTCTAGTGAAAAATATAATATCATCCAACATCAATATATGGTTGAATATATATTTCAATTATAAACTCAGATTTTATTACGAGTCCCTGCTATTCGCATCTTCTGTGCTTCCACATTCATTTATCTGCGAAAAAATACCTGAATATTCATAATCGCACATCAAAATGTTTACGTACAAATCTGAATATTTACAAAATATATTCATATTTATCTCCTACTTTATTACTATTTTGTCTTGTTGCCAAACACAACTGCTTGTCAACATGTTAAATGCACAATTTTAGTTAAAGCAACATGACTGTAAAATTGAATGTTTCTTTGATACGTATCCGTATGCCTGTATTCTTAAAAAAATATTTTTGAGGCATAAATTTACTTTTTTCAAAAAGTTGATAATAATTATACAGAACGGGGAATTGTAACATTTTTTGAGTGTTTTGTGACGGCACATTATCACACAAGAATCATGCTTCTAACCTCTATTGTTAGCCACCATATAAATTATTCAATATTCGTTATATTTTTTTAAAACGAATAAAATTACATTGATCGAAAGTGTTGGAATTAATAATATTTGGTTATTTTGTTAACACAACTCCTATTTTTTAATGCAATGTCAGTGCATTGTGACGAGAAGAAAATAAAAAAATCCTCCAGAATGTTGGCAGACATCATGAAACTGAAAGCGTTTCAGGAGAAGGCTTTCCGTGCAAACCGTCCGTTTCGTTTGTGCAGCCGACATCAGCAGCTCTCTGCGCGCGATCGTGCCGGCACGCGCCGGGCAGAGGCGCGGTGTTTGGCCTGGGGGTAATTGAGTGGAATCCGCGGGTAGGCGCCTCACCACTGCTATTGCTGCCCAGGCCACGGCCGACACCATCGTCCCCGCCCTCGTCAGTGCCATCGATAACGGCGATGCCATTGCCCGCGTCACTGCCATCCATATCCACCATAATCACTATCACTGCCTCTGTCACCGTTAACACCACCAACCTAAGGCCAACACCACAACCCTCACCATTTATGACCCCTTCTCTGCGACCACCAACTCAACCATCACACATTCATCTCCCCTTTTCAGCCACCCCACCATCCTCTTACAATTCTTTCAACTACAAACCTTTCAACCTCCCTTAACCATCTCTCAAAAAAGTTTCCCTGACAACAACCGCCACCACCTTCTCGACCACCACCTCCACCACCACCATCACCTCTCGATCACCACCACCACCACCACCACCACCACCACACCCACCACCACGCTCAAACCATCACACCCTCGCTTGACCAAACCTGCCGACCTCCATACCCTCTCAAACACCACCGTCACCCCTCAACACACGCTGAACCGGCTCAACCGACACATCATCTCGACCTCCTTATAATCTCAAAAACATTGCCAACTTCACAACCCACAACCATCACCATCAGCATCTACTTCTCCTGCCACCACCTCTGCACGGGCGCATGAACCGCGCCCCTGGATGCCGTAGCCGCACCGTACCTTGCCATTGCCACACATAATCTGACCACCGCCGCACCGCCAGTCGGCACCAGTTCTGGCGTAACAAACACGCTACGTCAATCACCACAGCCACCCACAACGATCGACCAAGATAAAATAAAAAAAACGATTCATACCTCCACTGACCCTTCCCGTCCCAGCACTCCGCGGGTGGCACAAATCGCTGGTGAGGCGATATTAGCGCGTTGCGCCGCGGAGCGTTGAGGGTGGAAGGGGCGGGGGATGGGGCGGGCGGGAGGGCGGGACCGCGGCGCGGTCGCGCGGCGATGGCGCGGATTATCCGGATTAAAATCGCGAAATTGCTCCGGCGCGGCGCGCTTTGTTGTGCTGCGCCGGACGCGCCCCCCTCCCGCCCCTCTCCGCCCCACCCAGCCTTCCACGAAGCTCGCGCCACGTTGGAGAAAAGAACGCGCGCTATGATGGTCTTTCGAAGCGATTCCCTACGCGTTTTGTGCGACTGAGCGAGGCAAATTACATTAGGGAGAGAGGCGGAGTGATAAACTTGTTTGATGTAATTGAAGGTTCTTTATCATCATATGTAAGGAAAATATTCAGTTTTGGTTTTTAATAATGTAATTTTCTTTTTACAAGTTTCATAAGATTCACTTTATTTTTGTTGTTTCTACTTTTATCGCCATTACACCCGTTTCCTAATCAACTTTCCATGTAACTCGTTTTCAAGCTCTGGTATTGTTTTGTTTTCTTCATTAGTAATGAATATCTTCAATTTTCAAATTTTCGGGCAATTATCTTACTTTTTCTGTGAATAAAAAGACAAATGAGACATTGCTGAAGACATTGATATCATATTAATACAAATAGTATTACAAAAATATAATTTGCTGAAATTAATTGTGTTAATTCATTGTTGTTATTTTTTTGCAGAATAACAAGCGTAACAAATGTAATTCAAGGAAGTAAAACGAACTGTTATTTGATGAATTTCAAATACAAAAACATGTTTAATATGTGGTTAGACGAACATTCACATATTGATAAGAGTATCTGGCTAATTATGTGGCTAATTATGTGTTTTCAGTTTAAATCGTTATTGCTATTCATTCATTTAAGAAACTAGTAACGTTTTGAGCTTCGTTTACTTTCCATACAAATATAAAAGATATTGATAATAGTTTTATTTAATTGTGAACAGTACGCCTGTAAAGGCAGTACTCAGTAAAATTTGAGGCAATCTCTTCGATGGGAAACTTAATATTTCACCTCGTGAGAAAAAGACATTTATCAGACGATATTAATCTGTTTTAAGTATGACACTTGCCGATCCGGTGGCCGAGATCGCCAAGGCAGTAGTGCCGTAGCGATCTTGTACCGAAAGATCCCGGGTTTGAGTCCCGCCTCGGGCATGGTTGTATTGTGTTCGTCCTTTCACTCCCTATCATCATCATAATCATCATCATCATATCAGGGAAGGCAACGGGAAACCACCCTGAATAATTTATCCCAAGAAAACCCGTTATGGGTCACCTAACTTCCGTATATGGAAGATAGGACCAAAGAAGAAGAAGTATGACACTTAGACTCCAACTTCTCCAAACAATTTTAATTTGAAATCTCATTTTAATATGGTTGTTTTCTTGGTGAAGTAATAGTGAAGCATTGTTTTCAAGGAATCTGCAAAGGCACCGCAGAAAAACATCTTAGTAATTTTGTGTACCTAGACGTGCTTTTTTTTCTTTAAGATATTTATGGAACGTGTACGTTTGATGTCAACAATTTTAATACTAATATTTACAATATTTGTAATACCACATAATTAACATGCATTGAATTTTTAGATTTATTTATAAACTAATACTCTTTTCTTTAAATACATGCTTTAATACATTTATTTTCTATGTAGATGTGAATGTTCTCAGCTGTATATTTCTTAATAATTGAAGAGATCTGGGTTCAGTAAACTTTTAGAGTACCGGAAAACAATTATTGAATCAGATGTCATGACTGAACCGCTCATATGCATAGCAGAACATGCCACTTGGTTATCCTGAACACAAACTTGTGAACAGACCGTCCTGAATACCCTTCAGCGTATTTAATTCAAACGGCAGTGCTGTGAATCCTGAGACGAACGCCTCCTTCCTCATTCTAGGAAAGCGTGGAGAGGATTACTTGGAAAATCTAGTGAATATTCCATACGCCTACCCTTCCAAAGTCCGGAAACGGTTTCTGCATAGTTCAGCACGCATAGCTAGCACTGAAAATGAAATTAATAGCCCTTTCCTCCGAATGAACAGAATTCTCATCGATTGTAAGAGAATGGTCACTTTAACGAGCGAGTTATTTGGGGTGTTTAGCGAACAACTTATTAAATGCATACCTGTTGAGTATATAAAAATTTATATTAGCAAGTAATATTGTATCTTCGTATTTCAGTCTAAATAACTCATGAAAAACTCTATAGCAAAATGACAAAAAATCTCTAAATCATAGCAGCTGTAGTAAATATGGGAAACATAACAGCTCATCACTTACATCATTTCTGTACGTACCATCATCTGAAGAGGTGGCTTTTTCACAGCAGGTGCTTGTTTGTTGGAAATTGTTTCAAAACGTCGTGGATTTAAGCAGCTTCCACTGAAGTACCGTGTGTGTGCATACATAAAATGTTAAATTCCACTATTATTTATTGTTATAATTTACTGTTAAAAAGGGCACCATAGTTTCAAGTGACACCATCGCAATTTCTGTTAGTTTATCTGAAAGATGGAATTTCAAGCGCAAAATGTTTATAATAATATTTTGATGAATATATTTTCGAAACATAATTACAAATTGAGAGTAATTATCTTGTGCAGAGTAAATCACAAGTAACTTTCCAAAGCTTGAAAAGTGGCAGAAAATATTTACGTATTATTTAATTTGAAAACCATGGAATTCTGCGAGTACGCCTACTGAATTTTTATTTAATTTATAGCAAATTGCGTACGGCTTAGACAACTTGATCGTATTCGTCCAGTTTATCCGCGCAGTGTAAGATACGCTGCAAACGGAAAATAATTTCTAATAGTAGACCATATGGACTAAAAACTAAGTATTCTTAGTTGATTGATTATTTCGTGTTTCGGGGCACGTAAACCACTGTGATTATTAGTCCCGTTTGTGTGATGAATGTTTTATCCCAGCAATTGATGATGAATTCTTCCCCACAGGGGTCGAAATACACGTTGGCTTGCGGTGGTATCCCCCTCTAGGTAGTTTTTCCCCAGCACCGCCGCAACCGTGACAAATTCTTGGCTTCAAACTGGTCTCCTGACATTTGTGGTAGTGTAGGGCATTTAGGTGCAAGTCTTGTGTAAAAGGCGGGGATAAGACGGAGAGATCGCTTGCGATCCGAGTCCCGTTTATTTCCCGTTCTTCTCCGACATTTTCATGGTAGTCGAAGAAACTACGGAAAACTACCAATCAGATCTGCCGGCCGCTAGAATTCTTCTCCAGACAGCGACTGAATTCGATCTAGGTAGTGTCCAAAATACATCATCAGGACTCGTCCCCTAGGACTTACCGCTCAGAGCCGCTGCAGAAAAAGGTGCCAATGCTGACTCTAAGCTTATCTCTGCCGGTCGTGTTGGCCATCGAATGATTACAAAAATTCTGAGAACCCTAATCAAAAACTTTCAGTGCGACACCGACACATATTATTTCTGGAGCTAAACACACTACGCAGAAAGTTGCATATTTTTTTATGAAAGTCTGTAGAGATAAAAGGTAATTGAAAATGTAGGGGAAATATGTCATATGCCACATTTTCTCTCTCCCCCCGCTCTCTCTCCCCCCCGCTCTCTTTCCCCCCCGCTCTCTCTCCCCCCGCTCTCTCTCCCCCCGCTCTCTCTCCCCCTCTCTCTTCCCCTCTCTCTCTCTCCCCATCTCTCCCCTGTCTCTCTCCCCCCGTCTCTCTCCCTATCTAAGTAATATTAAATGTTGGCTACAAATGACAGAGAAATAAAGAAAAGTTTTTCCGTAGATTTTTAATGTCAAAGTTATGTTAGAGTGGCATAGTGCCTCAATTTCAGTTTGATTTGTTTCAATGTCAGTTTGAACAGTGCCATTTGCTCTGAGTTCTGCAATTATATTTTTATGAGACATATGGTCCATTTAAATGAATATAAGCTCCAATTTTCTTTCAAAAACATAGCAGTAGGAATAACCTAAACAGTTAACGCGCTTTTATGCACGTTTTAATAAATACGTGGGATACATTGAATATTCCCGAGCCCAGGGAACAATGAAAGCATATTGATCTATTCCTGAGTTATTATTAGAAAGTTTGGGAGCAGTGACGCCATGAGTGACGGGACGAATTACCTGCGAGCAGCAGAGCTCATTTGTTCTCGTTCTCAACAGGGCATTCTATTTTTGTTCCTTACTGATGTGCTGTTACGTCCTGGCATCCTACATAGTGTGTAAGACAAGCAGGAGGTTCCGTTATATGATAAATATAACAAAGAAATAGAATCATTTCAATAGCAAGATCAAATGCTATAATCATATTTATATTAGTAATTTTATGCTAAAATTTAGTGTTTTAGTACATTTTAATTTGTTAACTGAATATATTTATTTTTAAAGTCTCATTACATATCAATAGATATTTGAATTTTTAAAAACTTGTATTAAATTGTATTATTTTTTATTAGATCATTTTATGTATCGTTAGTTGATAATTAATTTTGTTGTTGGAAATTATGTTATTTTCTACTTGAATTCAAAGAAATATTTGAAGAAAATATAATCTATTAGTATTCGTATTCATTAAATATTATTAATTTTGTAACGTATAAAAGCATGCTGAATGAGAGCTGCAGTCTCACATAGCTAACATATTTTTTCTCATTATTTGCGATTGAAATGGAACAAAGTTATCTGAACTTTTATTGAAATACTCCCACTACGGGCTCGTCAAGTAGAGAGAACTTGTGTTTTTCTGTCATACTGTTGGTCTTCCTTTTTACGTGCATATAAAATGCCTTCATTTTTTACTGATACGTTATTGCCTGTTACTGTCTTCGATACGGAGTTCGATATAAGCTGCGTAACTTACCTTGATGAAGAGTATTACAGTTACGAGAGAAACATGAAAACAGTTTAACGGTGCTACGTTTTCTTTTATAAAGATAATTATGAAAGAGAGTTTTGGTAGTAAAATATGAAAATACAAACCGACTCAAGTTAACAATTAGTTCTTTAGTAAATAATTCAATCTTAATCATTCAAATTACGTAAAAAATAAATTTATGTATGTGCCATGGGCGGTAACTGGTTCTAATGATCCATGCATACAAAAAGCCCTCGGAGTTTTTGTCACCGCTCGATTATTAACGGCAGTTGTTCATAAATAACTATTTTTTTAAAAACATTTTCCAAGAGCAAAGAACGTATACGCGTCTTGAAAACTACGACGCAACCCGCATGCCAGCACTGCTTTACGAGTGAACGGTTGCATTCTCCCCTGAAGCAATATTTTTAACGTTGTTTTTAATGCTGTTTAAAATGTTGAAAACGAACCTCTCAAGACCTCCATTCATTTCTTGCCGTTAAAAGTTGGAAATCGCGTTAATCTATTGACCAATTTAAGAGAAATATCAACTATGGTTTTATATTTTTACATATTATATTTTGGCAAATACTATTATACTTTCTCAATTTTCAATGAAATCCACGTGAAACTTATTTGTGACTATTTATATACCAATTTAACCACGAAATCTTCTCTACTTTTCTCTCTTTCTCTCGTTTTATCTCTCTTTCTGTCTCTTTCTCTCTCTTTCTCTTTCTCGTTTTATCTCTTTCTGTCTCTTTCTCTCTCTTTATCTCTCTCTCTCTTTCTCTCTCTCTCTTTTCTCTCTCTTTTGGTGGTGGTTTTGGTTTCTCTCTTTTGTGGTGCAACTGTTACTCGATGGAGGAGAGAGTTGGACTATATGTTGTTTTCTTTGCGCTTCATTGTCTAACGATTAGTGTTTGAGCAACTGCCACAAGATGTTGGAGAGAGTTTGTCAATGTTGAACTGTATATTTTTGTTCTTTGTGATTCTATGTCTAATAATCGTATTGATGCAACAGTATTATGCATGCTGACATGTTGTAGAGAGTTACACTCTATGATGCACTGTATGTTGTTGTTCTTTGTGATTCAATATGAAGCAATCGTGTTGGTGCAGCAGTTACCTGATGTTGGAGAGGCGTGCACCCTACGAGTAAATTGTTGTTGTTGTTGCTGTTGTTGTTGTTGTGTGCGTGAGCGCCTAACGAGCGCGCGGCGGCGGTGCAGTTGCAGGATGCTGGGCGGGGTGGCGGGCCGCCACATGAGCACCCGGCGGCGGGGTAGCTCGCCGCTGGTGCGGCTCGGCGGCGACCCGGCGGCGCCCGAGGGGTGGCCGCCCGCGCCGCCGCACTCGCCCGCCAGCCCCCGCTACCGCCGGCGCCGCGCCGTCACCACCTCCGACTTCAAGTCGTGCGCCCTCGTCCAGACGCGCGTCAAACTCGGCGACATCATGTGAGTACGCCCCTCGCTCGCCCACGCGGCAGCGGCACGGCCGCCCACGCGCGCAAACTGCGGCAAACGCGCGCGTCGACAATACGCTTCCAGTTCCAAACATTTTTACGTGCAAGATTTTTTGACTATATAACAAGCATAAATGAAAATACGAATAAAATATGTGGCATCTATGTCATTTCAGCCTTTTTGTTAGGTTTATAGTTTATTTTCAAGTAATGGCAGCTAGATTCCTATGATTCTCGCAGGCAAACGATGGAACGTTTTTCTTACTTTTATTATTCAATCAGAATACTTACTTATTTATCGCGTTGTCTGAAATATATTTCTATATGAATTATTTTTATACATTTTATAGTAGTTCCAGCCAAAGATAAACCTTCTAGTGCAGAACACGACTTAATACTAACAATCCGTTGTAGGGAAAATATCGCAACAACTTTGATTTTCACCATTGACAATATTTTCTTTTAAAGTGAAATTAAATGCCTTGATTTTATCGTAGTATTGAGAAAAAATATAATTTATTTTGATATATTTATTATTGCTTATTATTACGATATTTAATATGTATCATAAGGAAATTAAATTATGTGTCAAATATATAATAATTGTGTTTTATAAGCTTAAGTGGTTATTTCGTTGATACAAAAACCCATTCAATTGGTTCTACAATTTTTCCCTGCCTATATGGTTGTATGTCCTTGATAATTTTGTAAACGGCCAAATCTATTTTAACGGGGTTTTCACAAAAAAGTAGAGTATTTTTCCATAATTTTCGTTTATTTTCTGATAATTATCTTGCACTGTAAGAAGACTACAAATCTAAAATGACTATTGTACTACTTTTCAATCTCAATCAAATGTGCATTTTATATTGAAAATAAGGTAAAGTATACTTTCTACATGACATTTCGTAAACATACATAGTTTCTATGCATTTGTATTACTTATATGTAATTTTAGCAAATAGGATGACCCTTTGATTTTTGTTTCGTTTCCTTCGCGAGTCTTTTAAACCATTTCTCAACTGTGTGCAACGCGAGAGTTCAGCAACAGTTTCCCCCAGGGGATGGCATGCTGCCAACGAGGGTCAAAGTCCAGACTGTTTGATTGTGGGGAGAAGTAGGTCACATAAGCTTATCTTGGGATTATGGAAACTCCTAGGATTTTACCGAAATTGGATGCTAGTTTGTACATAGCTTTCAGAAGTTTTCAAAGCACAACTACACTGGGCGGGGAAAACAAAATAACTAAACTTGAAATACAAAAATAAATAAATATTCTAAACCGGCATGACTAAAATTATATATCGCACGATTTGCATGAATATATTCGCGAAATAATGATTTTTTGTAAAAGTACTGTGGTTTTTTAATCCAAAAGAACTATGTTTCGCTTAAGGGAAATGGACTGGTCTGACTTTGGAAAGATTAATGTTGTATTGATTGACGTATTTCTGATAAATGGTTTGCTCTCTGACATCAAAATTCTTTACAGAAAGGATTTTAAGAAATTATCATGAAAAAATAGTGAATATTTAAGTATTTTTATCTCACAAAGCTATGCAAATACATGTCAATATTTGTGCAACATTATTTCCATATGTCCGCCTGAAAATTTATTTGAAGCAATGGGTTCTATTCAGTATTCATTTTTATTCACAAAGTTATTTTTGTAAGATTAAAAACGAGTATTTATTGTAATATCCTTTTTTCGTATATTTTCGAAAGAAACAGCGCCCAGCGAGGAAATGGAATTCGGGTATTTCTCCGTGTCGCGTCCGCGCTATTCCCCATTAGTGGCGCCCGTGTGTTTCTCCCCTCTGCGTCATTTCTGTGACGTTGATTGACCTGCGTGAATCTGTCACTGTGCGCAGTCGAACGTTTTTGTAGAAAAATTGCTTCGAGAAGCAGTTTCGATTATTGCGTCTGCTGGACCAGGAAGTGAAAAGTAATTGACTCTCGTCAGCTTCCGCTCGTGTTTAAAATTATTAGCCGTAAGATGTTGAGATTGTCGAAATAACAAAAATAAAATGGAAGTACTTGGAGCACCTTATTCACTTTGTTGCTCGAAATAGGTATATATTGTAACAATTAGTTTTTGTAAACTACCCTAAAGCATTTTGTGCCATTTTGTGTTCTTCCTAATGGACCTTTATACAATGTATTTTGTTGCATTTTATGTCATATATCATGCTCTTTATATTTATTTCATATGCTACTTAGTAATAATAGTCAAAGCCTTTATAATGAACACATATTCTGTAAATGACATTACATGAATAGTAGAGGTATACATGAAACCAGTATATTTTCGGATAGCTATTTTTTTCATTCCACAAAAAATTGGAACACACATGAATCTAATCACAATAGACCCAATCATCTGCCAGATCTGTGGAAACAACCATTGGAATTTTAATGAGCTTAAGATTAACTCATACGCAATGTGATGTTGACGTCTTAAACTGGCAGAATCTACTTTAAAAATAAGAAATAATTTTGGAAGTAATTAATATAGAAACCCACCGAGAAGCGTCACAGCCGTAACGTTGGCGGCGGAGTTCACTTCGGGCAATACCTGCCCAGATTGAGGCGCACCAGTGGAAAGCCCGTCGCAGTCTTTGTGCGGAGTTCCGCTTCTTAATTGGCTCTCTTCCTCCCGATCATGTAACTGTTGATCACCCTGCAGAAAATTTCTTCCCTTCTTCTTCGGAGCCTTCTGAAAGACGGGGAAAACACATTGCTTGCGTAAATGTTTTCAAATTTTAAATATTTCATTAAAATGATTTTGTTTGCATTATTGATTTATCATTAGAAATGGGTTTAAGTATTTGATGGGAAAACTGCAAAGTTTGGAACTGCTAAAAATATCACTATTGTAATTATATTTAGCCAATTCATTATGAAACTAGACTGCAACATGTAGTAAAACATGTCATTTAATACGTGACAAATGCCTAAACACTTAACGTACAACGTTTTTAATGACATTGCATGTTGATAGATGGGAAGTAGTTGTTATGTAGCCTATTGATCCACGTACGATGGGCAACTGAAAAATATGTAATTTTATTTTAAATTCTTTTTGTCTGACGAAAATGATGTCGGAATCCATTTAAATATAAGCTGCCTTTTAAAGGACATTATTTAGTGAAGTGATGTTTAATTAGCAATCCCACCTTTTTATCCGTATTATATTTCCCATTTACATTTCACCAAAGGGATGATATTCCTTTTTATTTGCTTTTATTCACCCGAATTAAATACGCCTCATTTCGTCGGATGAGTGGGGATTTTGGCCCGTGCATGTAGTTCAGCACCTAGCCGCAGAAGCGCTGTGCGAAAGGAGCGCTGCTACCATCTGACGGTGAATGTGGAAACTGCTGCATACCTGCTGGTATTGGGCCCTTCCTTAATGTTAGAGAAATTATTGTTCTTTTTTCCGCAATGTAATGTAACATTTGAGCAAGAATCGTGTCGATTCTTCTTATTTATTTAAATCAAATCAATTTCAAAAATGGCATTAAGGCTTGGAATGTTTGAAAATATTCCATTTAATCATGATGTTTAGTTGGAGTATTTACTCGTAATATATTTTTTGTTATTATACATATTTCCACAAGGGAAAGCAGTGTTTTATTAACTTCAAAGTCTGTCCACACGTTTAACATTATATCAAATGAAATCAATTAAATAGAACATTCGGAAATGCACTAATGTTTTACAATATTAATTAATTGTTATCTTCAGTATCATGTAATTCATAAAACTAAATTCTCCAATTTTGTTAAAGTCCTATATTGTTCAATATGACACGGGTTTACGCAGTACATTAAATTATAGACTTTGGACACACGTTTTATCTGTTCAAAAAACGGCATTTTATTTAGCTACAGAAAATTTCTTAAATATTTTTAATTAATTAGTTTATTAACTTCTAACTGATGAAATGTGTACGTAATGCATACTCTTTACTGAAATAACAAGTCGTAAACAATTTATACACTTTTTTGAAAAAAAATCGATGACGGGGGCAATAAAGATTAATTTCGATACTTCAAAGTTTCCCCTTTACTCATAACGCCAACTGACTATATTTTACTCTAAAATTTACTACCCAATACATGTTTGAATTTAAATATCTTGATTATAATTAAAATGCGTTTTGTACAGAAGATTTAGTCTTTAAAATCCGTGTCTTACCGAACTAAATGTTTTTACAGGAAAAATTTCTCGCAATGTTGTGGAAGTTTACACGCGTCTGCGAACTTTGCAAAGCATTCCAAAGAATGAAAACGGATACTCATAAAAAAATGCAGAGACTGACGCAATAAAAATAGAAATATAGTTAGACACAATGTCAGATGTAAACAAACATAGCGGCAAAGGAGTGAGATTTTACGAAAATGAAACTGCCCTCTTCGGCATATATTATGAATTGCTTATATACATACTTTTTACATTTTCTAATCAATCAAATTGGTTTAAACTCCAGATAATTTACATTGTTATTTGAAATTCATTCTTTAATGAATGAAAGTTTGGTAAATACGTTAGTGTGAATGCTGTAAACACAAAATGACTGTTGTTAATCTCTGTTTTTGAATGTGGACCCTAAATGTAAGACAGATTTGAACCTGGTAGTAAGTTGTTTGTATGTACTACACGTTAAGGTACATTCTTTCGTGTACTAAATCTTCTATTAAATACTTCCTAAATATGAAGATTGCTGCAAAGCCAATGTATCAACACCCAGAGGAGCCAGAAAAGTACACAAAAGAAAGTTTTACTATTGAACTAGGTGGGACTAATGCTAGTGGACTATTGGTCTTATATGGATAACACATGCTTCTGTAAATTAATATTGATGAGTTGTGTTAAGTCGGCCTACCACATGTTCTATCATCGACACACTTCGACACATGTTCTATCATCGCCGTATAATAATAATCATTATTTATTACGAGATTTATACGCACGTGGAAGGGGGAAAGGTTACTGCTCCACGAAGAAAATATCAGAAAATTACATTTTCTATAAGAAAATAAACGTTTAAAATGAAGGCGGTCAATTTTTATAACGCCCAAAAAATAATGCAGAATACTAATTACAATAAATATAACTCATGACGATGCAATTCACTGAATCATTTTGCATTTTCAAAGTTACTTTCACTAATGTCAATTGTAATGATATTTATTTGAAAATTTACATTAGATACCTTAAAACAAAGAATCTAAAAAGGGAAGAAACCTACAAATCTAATTCCCTATTATCATTATCAATAATGCTTCATTCCAGTATTCGCTTTCAGGATATTCCGTGTTTGGTGTTGTGCCCAACACTTGCTGAACGCCAAGAGGTAGTATATTACATCCCCAGTTTTGCCTCCACACAACCGCACGTCATCCAGAAGTGCAGAGAGGTGTAGGGGGTGGGGAGAGGCAAGTGGTCGCACGTTACTGATGACAGTGGGCCAAAACAACACCGGATGATATCTGCGATTTTACAAAGGCGCACACTTATAAAAAAATGTAAATGTGCGAGGTAGGACTATAACTCAAGAACCTATTTCTTAACATTTCTAAAATTAAAAAAAATACTGACAAAAATTAAAAATTCATACAGATTTTAAAAATGAAACTTGCTGATACGCATATCTACAGTTACATATCTAGTTAATTTCTACATTTATCTTCATGATTGAAAATGTACATACAGTTAATTACTAAAAGGTTTCATTAACTTTATGAAGAGTAATTTATTAATGCTATGAATAGTTGCATGAAAAATATATTTTTTTTGTTCAACAAAATTATTTCCGTTTTAATATTTCTGCAATTTTTTTTGAATTTCTCACCTTATCAATACAAAAGTCTGCAGATGAAAAGGGCAACATTTTATTAATAGTTGTACTTAATTTAAGGTTTCAGTCGATTCGTTTCACCATTGTTTATCATCACACTTTTTAGAGAAAAATTCATTGTCTATTCAATTATATACGCACTTTTTCGTCAAGGAATATAATTGATGTGGCTAATTCTTGAACCAGCGTTGTCTACAGTAGTCGCGTAGTTTTTCATGCATATTGGTAGTAATCAGCAGTTTCGTATTTCCATTTGTTTTAATGAAAGAAGGTAAATGCTGTTTTGAACAGGCGTAGACACGTAAAAAATCTATTCTGAGTAATAGCTTGCAATGTTAATGAATAAAGCTGTAAAAATGATGGTTACATTTAAAGTAAATCAATTGAAGGGATTAGTAGAACAAGGGGATATCCCACATTGTTATGTTTCTGAGTTATTGAGGGTTTTACCCGAACTTTGCTAATATAATGCAGTACGTTTTAAACATTTTAAACACAGTACACTTGCATACACGTTCATACTGGATTTAAATAACGTATTACACATTACAGTAATAATATTTGAATTTGTATATAATGCTAATGACTCAGTTTCACAAAAAAAATATGACATAACCCCTGTTCGGCTGAGCACTTTAATTCTTAAACTGATTTAGTATATTTTTCAAAAATAAGTAGATTATGCACGATTCTCTCTTCATCTCAAAATTGCTGTAAACACAGGGCTATATTTTTGTCGCGTAACTAATTAATTCACCCGCGAGTACATTTCGGCCGTTTGGGAGCATTGTGTGACACACTCACGAGACGCCCGGGGGCCCGGCGGGTGGAGTGCGGGCGGGAGTGGGGCTGCGACGGGTCGAAGGCGGACCCGGAAGGACGTGACGGCGCGGGGCGTGGAGCGGCGCGGGGCGTGGAGCGGCGCGGGGCGTGGAGCGGCGCGGGGCGTGGAGCGGCGCGGGGCGCGGCGGCAGGCGCCGAGGTGCGGAGGCGCGGAGGTCGGTTGAGCGAGGCTCGTGCGGGCGGTGGCAACGGAGGCGGAGGAAACGGAGAGGGGGGAGACTTACGGAGCCTCTGGAGGTGGTCAGCGGTTCAGTTTGGGCATGCGGAACAAAAGAAGGGGAAATGGGGACATGGTGAGCTCTAGAAAGATGTGTTTTTCAATTCCACGGTCTATGGAGGCAAAATGCAGTTAAAAATATGATTACAAAATCGTAAATAATGGTGTTATAGATGAAATGGTAAGAAATATTGTGGAGGAAGTCAAATAAGAAAGACATATAAGGTATGTGTATGGTCTACAAGTCATGGTTTTCTTGTCAATAAGGATTAAGGAGGGCATTGTGAAACTTAACGGGTCACTAAAGATAATATGATTTAAAATATGAAAAGAAATGTTCATTTTATTATAAAAGTATGATGTTAAGTAAAAAGTATACTTTCAGTATAAAAGTTACATATCAAAGCAAACAATAAAACCAGTATAGTTGGGGATATGTGTAGAGTTAACCAAGAAAATATGAAGTCAAATCAGAATACTTCCGGAGACGTAAACAGTGACAATCATCAGTTACGTGCAGAAAAACGACTAGTATACCACTGTTGCTATTCAGATTGTGCTGATATCATGCAAACCCATGCCTTCTGGCAGTGAAAGTCACAATCTGGCTTGGACCAGTTTTTGAGATCTATTTAACGATGTTTGATCTATCTGTATGACGAAGCGTCAGAATATGAATCTCGGTGCATTGAGTCAGTGTTGCGCCCCGCGCCTCTTCTAATCTCGAGGGTGACTACAGTTAGTTCGTCCTATAGAAGGAGCATCTTACTAATACCAGAATCGGTTGAACATGATGTCGATACCTGCAACATGATGTCGATACAAAACAACCAACCAACAACCAAACTACAACCAACATGATGTCGATACAAAAGGCACATTTTAGGGCATGACCTCGATTAAATGCATATGCAGTGTCCCAATTGCACATGATCAAAAATAAACGAGAGCGCACTGAAAGAGGCATTTACACTGTCCTTTTGAGAGTGATGCACTTGCAGATTTTATACATCACTTAACCTGTCATTATTATATATGTAGAGTGAACACAAACAATAGTTAATTTAAAGTTATAACCGTCACGTTTGGGAAACGTGCCAGTAAATTGTATTTAATACTATGCAATGCTTTGCTAGTGCTATTAGACTTCTGCTCACTTGATTGTTAATAACGTTTTACGCTACACTTTGCAAAACTTCTAGTAGACGAAAGGTTTTCCCGCGATAATAGGGTTGTTCTATGTTCTTGTTTGGACACGGTTGTGAAATATCCTGTTGTTAAAACGTTCTCCCTTAAGTTTAGGTATGTTTTCGCTATGATATAATCTTGGAGACATTTGATTAATTGCCCGAGATAACGCTTATGAAATAATTCCAGCCGATATTTCACAATCGTAGGTGATGAATATGAAGCCACAAACGCTTAATACTTGATGGTGTGTGGGTTTCTTAGATATTTTGGTCAGAAGTGCTTGAGTCATTAAACACGCATAAATCATCAATAACGCCCACAAGTGTCACGTTTAATTCAAACCACTCTTTAAACACTTCCGATACTAATAAGAACAAAGTGTGAACATTTCAGTGAAATCGGTCGATTAGTGTTTAGCGTCTATATGTGACAGACATACGAAAATTTCCTTTTGCATTTGTGCTTTCAGTGGTGACGATAGTGCTCATACCTCTTAACCGGGGAACTTAAGTTTTCCCTAAACTTTTTTTCTGCTTTGACGTTGTGCTGTGTTGCGACACCCTGCCGTCGGAGTGCGAGCGGGGGAGAAGGGCGGGGCTGCGGGGCGGGGAGAAACAACCGAGGGGCGTCGATTG
>BOPP01000170.1:1186705-1203049 GCA_017312745.1 Gryllus bimaculatus
TCCCCCCCCCCCACACACACACACATAGGACATTGGGCCATATGGGTTTTTCACCCGTAGAAGATGTGAACGTGGAGAGGTAGAGAGGAACGTCGACGAAGAGGTGGAAGTAAATGATGGAAATGGGAACGATTTAAGTAACATTGAGAAAGCATAGGAAGTTAAGAACAAGATAAACAGATGGCAAAGAAGTCACCAAAGATAACGGGAATGTGTTGTAAAGGTGATGGTATGGTTATTGTTTGGTAATGGCTTCAGAGGCATTTATGAAATTATATTGAAGTGCTGTAGGTATCATAGTATACGAGTAGATTAAGTCTTTGTAATGCTTAGACGGTAGTGAAACAATAATGGTAGAGGTTGAGTGTGGTGGGAAAATTGAGTGGTAATGGCCATTTAGAAGTGCAATAGTGGTAGTATTGGTAGAGTGCTAGTAGAGTTGGTAGAGTGGCGGCGATGAGAGGCAAGACGTGGTGGTGGTGGTGGTGGGAGGGGGGTTTGAGTAGTGTAATGGTAATAGTCGATTTATTGTGGTGGTTGCATCTTACACCTAGTAGAAACTATTTGTTTTACGTGGATATTGTAAAATGTAGGAATTGTTCACGGAATTCCGAGCATAAGAGAGGGCGATAAATTGAAAGTGCGGTGGAACAAAGAAGATGAGCGGAAAGATGATCGATTGCACGCGTGTGGGTGTTAAGCTGATGATGAGGATGCAGACACGAAGAGAAAATGCGCGTTGAGGCGAAGGCAATGGAGCGCGGCAACGCTGCAATGACGAGGTCGAGGATTTGCCGAAGGGAGCCTCATCGGCGCTTGATGCCTTTGTCTTCTGCTAGGAGGCAAATTGAGTCGTACTCTTCCGTTCTTCTTTCCGAGCCGCGTGACAAATTGGTTTTCTCTGAAAGAAGATGTGAGGCGGATTCGAAGAAATATGGCGGATGAGGTGCATTGTATTCTTGAGAATGATGAAAAGAACGGGCTTCCTCGCATTGGAAGTCGTATAATGTTTTGTTCAGGGTAATTCTGTGTTCGTATTCGTTGCTTTCCCTCCTCCCCCCTCCAGCCCTCTTATTATCTCGTGGAGAGCGGATAAAAACAGGATATCTTTTCCTGCTTGGAATTTATCAAGAAATGTTAGTATGCTTTGTATCTAACCATAAATTATTGAATTATCATAATAATTTTATCGTAATAGAGTCAAATACATTTTCATATTCCAGAAAGTGTTTCGTCTATATTTTGGCGTAAAACAACTGAAATGATTTTTCAAAATTCATATCCTGGGGCTCTATTATTCACAAACGCACCCCATCCCTTATAGCCACGGGTCGGTGATGGAGTTGGATAAATGATAATTAAAGGCAGTGAATTGTCTTAGAATTTCCAAAAATGTACACATCGAAAAGCTCATGAAAAACCAAGATTTGATTTAAAACATTATTTGCCATTGTCGTATTTGTAATAACTTCTACTGCCAGGATATAAATTTCAAAAATATCGTTTACATTTACTTTTATTTTTCTGATATCATGTGTTTTTCTCGAAATATCCCCATTTTTTTTATTTTAACCAATTTCATTTCTGCCAATTACAGTGGCATCTGTCTGCCAGAATGACATTAATCTTAGGTCAAATTGCGTTAATTTTTTCTCGGGAATTGAAATGCGTAATAAAAAATGGGGATTCCTATATAAAAAATGTTCTCCCACTCCCCCACTTCCAGGGGCTGTGGGTAGAAGGTGGAGTAGGAAATGTAGTGGATGTTCCCTGACGAAACAAACAATTTTTATTACCCAGTTTGAAACCGATGAGTAGATTTCGAGATATTTTCTACGATATATTAAAATGGCCAACCTTATATAGTGAATTCACACGAAATATAACAATATTATTATCACGAATACACGGATTATTTGTATGTGTTACTCAATAGACTGGAACCGGAAACACGAGAAATACGACGTACAAAGTGGTGCACTTACTTGAAGGTGGTCATAAGCCATAAGGTGAACAAACGCCAGTTCGACGTCTAAGGTTTAAACGGATTATTATTTAAACTAAATGAAATCAAAAATAATGTTGATATTGCAACTTGATTACTTCCTTTTCTAAAAATGCATCGCATCTTATCCATAAAATTTAATGAACACAAATAGAGTTATGATAATGAGACAATACACATCACAAAGAATAGAACGTAAAAAATAATAAAGGTGCTTTCTGAGCATACAATTTGACAATCTAAGCATACAAAGTCTGAGTATACAATTTGGGGAGTATGAAAAAATATAAGTTCTGAAGTAGTTATTTATGATATGAGCGGTAAAAGTAACATTTTATTTGGTGAGTAGGATTACGTCACAAGACCGATAGTTCGAGAGTCGCAAAACTACGAGCAAAATAAAATCACTTTTATCACGTTGGTTATAGACTATTTTTATAGGGTCTTACTAACTTCATTTTATTTCAATTAAAGTATACAAATCACTTAATGATAGATTAAGGTTAGTAATGTCTGATGCGATCAGATAAAAGTATTTTATTTTTCTTTGTTGCATTTACAGATTTTTCTGAACTCATGAGCATCGTTTCACTTTTATCACCAGTAATAAAAATTGAACAGTTAAAAAATTTGAACTTTTAGCACGCCATACATGCCCTGAGAGAAATGCTTGTTTTAGTGGTTGCCTAAAACAATAATTCACTTCTTCAGGGGTGAGGCGATTGTAGGAAATTCAAGATAATACGACGATAATGCAAATATCACGCGAATCGCAATGAAATGAAATGGCGCGCATTATGACCTCTCTTCGCTTATAAACACACTTAGCTGAAAGAAGGCCGAATAGCCTGCTTTGACGGAGCGCTGTGAGAAGACGTGGGCAAGTGCATTAACCTGGGAAGAGTCACGTGGGAGAATTTGGACCCCAAAATTGATTATTTCATGTAAAACAGTTTTGTTTGAGGATATTGTGTATACTTGTGATTTTCACTGCCGTTCTCCTGCTCATTTATCAGCAAAATTTATTACGCGTCATATGATTGCATGATAGCTATCAATTCTCAGGAATTAATTTTATCTCGTGGGTGTATCTGGAGACGCAGAGCGTCCATGCGACCCCCTAAGTTAGATCTGCTTTGTCAAGCAGAGCCGACTGGCGAATTAATTACACATCCGTTGCGATAAACTCCATATCCTGACACACAATAAAAAAACACGATCAACTTCAGTAGAATAGAACATTTCTGATACTTCCAAAGAGTCAGAAACAAGAACTGCAGACGGAAGTTTGCATCATTTTTCCCTTTGATCTTTTCTGAGATCAGTTAAAACGGGATTGCCGTGACAGATGATACTTAAAATGACAGAATAATTGAAATCAGAACAAGAACAAGAAGTATAAGTTGCAAGAAAGAAAAGAAGCAAGCCAAGTCGAGAAAGTCGTCTACGAAACGTAGATCGCAGAGAATACCGTGAATGTGAAAAGTAAGCAAACCACGTGCAGTTTTGCTGTGTGGTTGTGGGTAAAAGTTAATTCTGAAATTTTAAATGGGAAATTAGTGTTATTAGAAAATTCATGTTAGTGACTTGATAGGATGTAACAATAGAGGGAAGATTATTGGCGAATAAATTATTTTATGAAAATATACAAATAGTGGCATAGAACAAGATGTTTATAATACCGGCGACGATTGAATAAAAAAATAGAAAATGGTAGTCATAGAAAATCTTCAAGTTTTTGTTGCCCAAATACAATGCTTTCTTAGAAATTTGCTAAAAGTATAATAGTTGTTAGTTAAATAGTGCAAGGAATAAATTGACATATAAAAATTAGATAATAGATTAGGATTGTCCAAATGAGTGTGATGTGAGGAGTGGGTGTATAGGTTCATTAGAGAATATAAATATGCAGGAGATATCGTAATACATGTATGTTTGCTGGTCATATTATCTGTTCAAGAAGACTCCAATCACAACATAAGGCTTTTGGCACCCTCCAGCAGACAATTCGGGAACGCCAGAGCCGATCACCTGGACGGGATTTACTTTCGATACATTTCGACTTGAGTTTAAGAAGTTAATACTGTTTATGGTTACGATGGAGTTATCCCCCAATCCGCCAATCTAAAAACAATGCTCCTTTCTCATATCTAATTCTAATCGTACTAGAAGTTGTGTAGATTTGGGATGATTGTTATCAATTTCAACTCAGAAGAAAAGCTGCATCAATAACAAGAAAAACTCGACAGTTTATTAGTCAAATAATATTAGCATTATTGTTTCTCGAAACTAATAAATGATTTATATTTGTTACTTATAAGAATATCATTTTACCACAATATAAAAAGCACAGCCATTATACAACGTATAATCTCCAAATAACGCTTTCACCACATTTACTGGTATTTCAGTTAATGGAACTTCGAGTAATGAAATAATTATCCCTGTGAGCGGCTACAAAAGCGGCGTTCTCCGAATCCCCCTGTCGGCCACTCAGTGTTTCAATAAAACCCCCACCACTAGTTCCGCACCCCTCCCGGACACCCGTTCCTTGTTCCTGCGAATCACGGAGCGTATAGCTATTCCCGCAGGCGCACTCGCTTATTTCCTAGAACGTGACGTTGCGGGCAGCGCCCCTCGGGAAGTCTTGGCTTCGGGGAGGGAGCGGCGTGGGCGGCCAGGGCCCCCTGCGTGTCTGCTCTGGAGACTTCGACCGTTGCGCCGACGGCGGCGGCGGCGGCGGCGTTTCAGTCAGCACCGGCATCTCTGCGCGCGGGCACGCCATCTCTACTCTACTGGGAAACAAGGGCCTGGACGCCCACGTTTGATGCAGCGCGGCGATGGTGTAACGGTTAGCGTATCGGACTCTTATACCCAAGCTGGTGGGTTCAAACCGTGGATTTTTTAAAATCCTTCGTACGCCTTCGTAGATTTACTTGCATGTAAAAGATTCTCAAGCCTAAATGACGCCTCTGAGCTAAATTCAAATCGCCTGTTTCGTCGCCGAAGAAATACCACCTTTCTCTGCTAGTTGGTGAAACGGGGCGTAGGGAAATTTGCGTGGTCAGATGGAAGAGCGGGCGTAATGACCAGAGTCTTGCCACGTAAAATAAGGTTCAATTCAGTCAATAATTCAGTCCTAATTCAATTTAGTTGAGCGACGGGTCACCGTGCTCACGCCGCATGGGGCAAGGGAGCGGTCGAGAGGGCAGAGAATTAGGAAGACTAGCATGGCACACCGAAACTGTTCTTCCGCTGATACGTGATACATAAGGGCGCCTAGAGAAAACCACAGGCTTGGGACAGTTAATCTACGGGAGCTCTTTATATCAAAACAAAACTTCCCTCCTGCAGCAATTTGTAAACATAATCTATTTATCCTTGAGTTAGAAAGAGCATACAACGTCAAATCGGGATTTGAGATGAATACGTACTTTATTTCTTTTGAATGAGAACATTTTTGGGACCCAAGGAAGTCGGGGTCTGGCGAAAGTGCTGAAGCACCACTCCATCTGGTCGGCCATAGTTGAACCTCTCTCCTTATTATCATATACCTTTTAGTAACTATAGTATGTTAAATGATAGTATGTTCAATTGATTAGTTATACCCGATAGCAGATTACACCTGATATTAGAAACACGATACAGCATTTCATCGAATAAATAAATATTTTGACTTTATTCCTTTTATTAATTAGAAGAATAGTTAGCCCTCTTTCTACTACTTCTCTATTACAATCTTTTTTATAGCAATACAAGTATAATTGAAGGATTTGGAAGATTTTCAGAAACTACTCATATATTTTTTTAAAGTACCCTTCATTTTCTAGTCGGAAAATGAGGGATATATTGCAATGATAATTAAATATCTGGCTTTAATGTTGAACATGTACTATAGGTTCGACAATAAATTTGTACCTTTGCAAAATTAAAGATTTCAAAAGTTTTATTGAAAATCATAACGAATAAATATTTTAAATGTATTTTTTCAGTATTCTACCAAAAACAATGAACAAAATCATGTCTGCCTCTCCCTACATTTTAAAAATGTCACACACGTTTTATGTAAAGGACCCTTCAAAATTAAATATCTTAATAATCTCCGGAACCTCATTGCTGGTGAGATCATATTTCTCACACATTTTCGTTTAACCCCAAAAGCAACTTCTCTCAGAATTATATGTGACACATCCATCCATTCATTAATACAGACTATCCGCTTTTCCAGTACAAAATTGCGTTAATATCATGCCAATCATCACCAATTTTTAAATAGCACAATTAGACCGCAAATTTTACGGCTGTGCAAAGTTACAGCTCATAAGAACATTAAACTCGGACGGAAAATCGATGATCGAATTGTTGAAATGAATCAAATACTTTTCCTCCTTATTCGATAGAACAGGGAGGGACACTAAAAATATAACAGAATGGAGCTTTGGTTATTCTGGATACGCCGCGCTTGTCTACGTTCTCAGGCCTGCCATTCTACTGTACTTTTTTATGTGTACAGGCACGTTCTCACTTTCAAACGTTCACAGCGAATGCTGCCCACGACGTAAAATTGAGCTGGAATAATCTGAATTCTAGAAGTGTGGGCACGTTCGCCGAATTTACCGCACGCAAAAATTGTACGCCTTACCGCACGCGCCCGTGGCGCTCACGTCAAAGGAATTTTCAAAGCAAATCAGTTGTCGTCGTGTGGACACGACGCATTCGTGTATGCTGTTCACTGAAGGGGGCGTAACCTCACAAATGTCCACTACTGCGAGGAAATACGTCTTAACGCACCATCTCATAATGGGACACGAGTCTGAAGAAACAAATACTGCAAATAAATTGACCACCATTGACCGAATACACACAGACTACCAAGCGATGCACACAATGAGTTCGGACGCACGACATGCTGGACAAATATTTTCATGGTGCCACCTTTCACCACACACCAAAAATATTTGTGGCGAACAGTGCGCCAGACAAAGATGTGTAACCGTGGACGTGGCGTACTACAGGAGATTGTTGTTTGCAAAATCTGTCTTAAACCTCTATCTTAAAAACATCCTTGGTAACATATTGCCGCAAAATATAAAAGAAACATAATAACATATGTTAATTAATTAGATTAAAATCTAATGGATAAAGAACTCCTTTAAGAACTCAAACAATATGAAATAACAATTTCGTAAATTAATTAACTACTTGCAATTCCAAACTAACAAATAAATATTTCGTTTAGATTTGAAAACTACAAAAAATGTATCAAATTTGAATTCTTCAATTTTATTTGCGGAACATAATTATTACTGAATTAAATTTTGACTGCACACAACTCGTCGATAGCGTCATTTTATTTTGATTCACTTCAACACTCTCCCTCCCATCCAGCATCCGAGCATCTGACATTCGTACAAAGCAAGCGAAGCGAGGCGAGGCGAGGCGAGGCGAGGCGAGGCGAGGCGAGGCGAGGCGAGGCGAGTGGAGGCGCCCAGGAAGAGGAGATCGCGCCTTAATCCGGGCTACAATATCCGATTCCAGCTATATTCGAGAGACGGCAACTCAGGGCTTTGCATACCAGGAACGCCGCTGTCGTCAATCATTTCCGCGAAGTGGAGCGACAAGTGGTCGCAGCTCAGCAGAAACAGTCAGAGCAGAAACGGGGGGATGGGAGAGCAGGGTGGGTGTTCGGCAGAAGGATAAACGGAAGGTGAGAATTCAGGTCAGTGCATAGAGGGACGGCAGGGGCACGAAAAAAGGTGCGTATGACAAAACATCCGGAGGACAGAGAAGGGTGAAACGTTTACGAGAAAAGACGAATGTGGAAGGGGAAGTGGATATGAAAAACAACCAGCGGGCAGGTTGGTCGGTGGCAGAAACAGGTGAATTAAAAGGACAAAAAAAGAGAAGTCTGGTGTGGAAGAGGCAAACGATAGATATCAGCGAACTTTAGTTCTAACACAACATTTCCGCTATCTCTGCAGAGATTCTGCCCGGAATGATCTAGGATTCGGGTCCCAACGTTGACATAGCAATATAGAAATATGGAATTCTGCCTGTCTGAAGGAGAATTTACCGGCTGCTCTGTTCGTAGTTTTCCATGGTATTGTATTTCCGATCAATACGAGGCGAATGCCGGAGTAGTACCTTCAGAAAAGGGGCACGGAGCACGCATGATCTTCGCGTACATTTACATACACTAGACTGGCACATATTTTGAGAGTTAGTCAGAAGCTTTGAACTTGTACTAGGTGAGTCGGTGCTCCAATGAAGGGAGGTATCTGATGGAGGAAATCCTCCCCAAGTCGGCGTACGAGTCGGGACCGTATTCCACCTTCCAACGAAGAAGAACACCGCCTCCTTCCGAGACACAACATTCACTACACATGCGGGACTAATGATCACAGCAGTTGCCGTTCCCGGAAACATCAATACGTTAGAGAACAATAGACGTTATCCGGGAAGTATCTGGCAGTTTCGGTTTCGATGCAGGTTCGGTGTCAAGTTGTGCAAACGACTACGGAGAAGCTGTTGCAAAAGCGTAGCTGTGGGCAGATGCAGGGTTTAAGTTATAGGAACCGGTATCAGGAGAATAATCCAGTAGGCTCTAGGGGCATGGTGGCATGGGGCAGCGCTGACTTGAGAATATGGGGCGAGGTATTATAGCGAGTGAGTTGTGATTGTGTGGTTGCGGGGGTTTGCTGTTGTAGGGATGTGAGTGTATGAAATATGACGGTGAAGCGCGGTAATTGTATGGAATCGGGTAAGGGTAATGAAAAAATGTTTAGGGTGAGATCTTGAGAGGAAAGTATATGCACGTGCAAGCGTTGGATTATGAAAGTACAGATAAAGATCTTAAACAATAGTGAATATGAATTTGATGAAATGATTATGCGCATTTAGGTATGAAGATTCGCTGGCATGACGGGGAACGCGAGGAAAGAGTCTAGATTCCCGACACGTGACCTGCTATGGTCATTAGTTCCGTGGGTGTAGTGCTTGTTGTATCTCTGGAGGGAACGATGTTCCTCCCTTGTTGGAACGTGAGGTACAGGGCCGACTACAAGTCTCCTTTGAGGGATTCCGCCTCCAGGTATTTCCACCGGCGCGACATCGCTCTACTGGGATAAGCTATATGATTTTGAATGGTATCCGGACACGAAAGAACGTGGATGAAGGAAGAAAAGATCATGTGTGGTCCGTGACTCTCTTGTTGGAGTATTATTGTGACTTTTGCCCAGTGTTGATAGCAGAAAACTACCGACCAGAACAGCTGACAACCAGACAGTGGTTGAATCGGACCCATCTTTCCAGCGTTTGTCGAAATTGCGGCACCATTGAAACTCGAACCCTAGAACCTCCGGGACAACGAAGCTGCAGAGGAAACGTCGCTCCTGCTAAACTATCACAACCGACAGACGCGAGGAGGGCATTGGGCTTGGGGCAAGGAATCATTGGAGGCTGGGACGAGGGGAGTGTGTACCGGAAGTCGCAGGCGATTCAGGAAGGCAAAGAGGTAATGGAAGAGAGCTGTGCCCCTCCCCCTCCCCCGCACCCCAGGGTCGGTCCGCCTCAAGTTCAATGAATCCGCTGACAGTTCGTGGCGCCACTGGGCGGCCGTTTCCGCCTGCTCTTGAGAAGGTCGCCCCTCGACGACTCGGAGGCAGCCTGGAGTGGAAATGTTTGCGCTGTTCGGGAATAGCTGCGAGCACAAGCGGAGTCCGCCAACCCTCACGCAGACACAAACGCGGCCCCCTGACGAGCGTCTGGAGGAGAATTCAAATCTTTTTCCAAATATCATAAGATTAATTGTTTAGTGTTATATTGTTTTTTTTAAATTCGAAAGTATAATGTCATTTCAATGTGCAAACTTTGTGAGTCCTACAACTTTAATGTTAGGTGTGACGGTGTAAGCTAATCAAGATGTCATGTTCAAAGACAGAGATGTAACTGTCGTTAACACTAATATACTAGAAAACAAATAAATTGAATAATTACATAATATGCACAGAAAGTAGCTTCATACTATAACATTAATATAAAAAAATGATATACTTTATTGTAATGTTGTTACATTCTGCAATGTGTTTTTCTTTTGCATTTTCATTAATTCTAATTCTTTGGATATTGAATAAAGTACTAATGTACTTTTCTAAGCATCACGTTTTCCAGTAATGCTTCATTCGACGAACTTTCAGTCGCAACACATCAAACAGAAAACTATTTGCTATTCATATTTACTTTTGAATGGTCGCTCTCTTGTGCGTTATACACATACTTAACAAGATGCATAGCATTTTTCGCTACAGTATTCCTTGGAAAACATTCCTATGCAAAAATATCGCATTTCGCATTTCATGTCTTTCTGCTTCTGGAAAGAATCTACACCGTTGTGTACATGTATCAACAATCCGCTTAGAGTTTGTATCACGTATCCTTGCGCAACTTGTATAAATTCCTCGCCCAAATAACTCGCGCTTGCTCACCGAGTAGCCTATTTTTTTGAAATAAATTTTGTATTGTTCTTAACGAATGATATTGCACAAGTGTACAGCTAAATTTACCGATTAATTTTTTACATTTAGCTTTAATTTAAATGTCCTTTATTATTGCGTATATTTTAAAGTAGTACTTATATTAAAATAAGTAACGACTTAAATCTCACCAGCTTGTTCACAGAATATAATGTACAAATATATCTCCTGATATGAAATAAATATTTTAAAATTAGGAGTTTATTTCATTGATGAGACTTTTATTTAATTACTAAAACAATTTTAAAATATTGTAATTGGTACATTCAGGCCTCGTTGACAACACACTCATTAAATTAATGAAAACCATGTTTCATTTAAGGACAATTGTAATAAACCACTTATTAGTATATATCGTTTTGAAGCATTCACACTTAACAAATGTTAACACAAGATATATCAGAATTATAAAGGAGTTGCATCAAAAGACAACCTTTCTTTCTTTCTTTCTTTCTTTCTTTCTTTCTTTCTTTCTTTCTTTCTTTCTTTCTTTCTTTCTTTCTTTCTTTTCTTTCTTTCTTTCTTTCTTTCTTTCTTTCTTTCTTTCTTTTCTTTCTTTCTTTCTTTCTTTCTTTCTTTCTTTCTTCTTTCTTTCTTTCTTTCCTTTCTTTCTTTCTTTCTTCTTTCTTTCTTTCTTTCTTTCTTTCGTTCTTTCTTTTCTTTCTTTCTTCTTCTTCTTTCTTTTCTTTCTTTTTCTTTTCTTTCTTTCTTTCTTCTTTCTTTCTTTCTTTCTTTCTTTCTTTCTTTCTTTTTTCTTTCTTTCCTTTCTTTCTTTCTTCTTTCTTTTTCTTTCTTCTTTCTTTCTTCTTTTTTCTTTCTTCTTTCTTTCTTTCTTTCTTTCTTTCTTTCTTTCTTCTTTCTTTCTTTCTTTCTTTTCTTCCTTTCTTCTTTCTTTTCTTCTTCTTTCTTTCTTTCTTTCTTTCTTTCTTTCTTTCTTTCTTCTTCTTTCTTTCTTTCTCTTTCTTTCTTCTTTCTTCTTTCTTTCTTTCTTTCTATTCTTTCTTTCTTTTCTTTCTTTCTTTCTTATCTTTCTTTCTTTCTTTCTTTCTTTCTTTTATAATATTGATCTTTGTCGAAAACTACAACCAAATCAGAGTTAGTCAGAAGCACTGCCACTCTGTTCAAGACGTTTTCGAGTCCCAATGATGGCGACTTCCGAAAACTAGTCGAGTATCGTTTCGTATCACAGCACTCTGGAGTGCAGAATTTTATTAATTGACTTGTCTGATCGTAAGTTTTTCACAATAAACTACTAATGTGCAACATTGCACATGAATTGATATATTTAACAAAACAGTCTCACGATACTGCAATAACATTGTATAGTTTATATAAAATACATTACGAGAAAATAAAATTAAATTCTTCTGAAACCAATTCCAAAAAAGAAAAATTAAATAACTGTCTGCCTCATCTTTGGATCCTTGTGTCACCTGACGTCGTTTGTGTTGCAAAGCAGGACCACTGAGTATCATATTCCTTTAGTACGAACTTGAAACAATTTAATATTAATTGATTTTTTAGTCCAAAATCGAAACTGTTTTATTGCGTTTTGATATCCTCCGAGTTCCTAGTGATCTCACAAAACCAACACCTCTTAGAAAGCCTTGAGCTACTAATACCTTTCTTCATTTAATACGTGCGTTGAAATTAGATCACAATGCTTATTTCGCCGAAAACGCAAACCGCCCAAGAGACGGGCGTCAGTGCCACTTGCATTCGATGCCGGTCTTCGCGTGCGCCTGAAGCCTTCAGTGGCAGAGAAACGCCCGACTCAGCGCGTCCGCGCCTCAGGGCTCAAGCGCGCCCACGCTGTCACCCGCGGCCCCGCCAATCCCGCCTCCAACTCCGCCCCCACTCCCGCCCCAGCCCTCGCACCCCTCTGCCCTGCGCCTGGCCTACCTCGCCCTCCCCTTGTACGCCCCCGCCTCCGCCTACCCTCCGCCCCTCAGTCCTCACCCTTGCCCTTGCCCTTGCCCTTGCCCTTCGCCCTCATCCCCACCCTCGTCCTCTTCTCGCCCTTGCCCCCCCCCACCCCTTGCCCTGCCCCTGCCCACCCCGCCCTCGTTCTCGCCCTCACCCCCGCCCCCACACCCCACCCCCGCCCTCGCCCATGCGCCCTCGATCCAGCTCGAGTCTCTGCCCTGCAACCACCCCGCCCACTCTCCACTCGCCACCACCCCCACCTGCCACGCCCCACCGCCCCGCGGCTCTTCCCACCCCCGCTCCTTGTCTGGCCCATACGGCGCGCCCGGTCGCGCGGAGATCTTTTAGCCCGAAAGTCAAGTCACACGGGGCCGCGCGGACATCCGCCGAGTGGCGGCCGGGGGGGGCAAGAGCCGCGACGGGCCACAAATGTAAAGGGACGTGTGGACCCGGGAAACTCGGGCTTATATCCGTGTTCTGGGCGTCGGGATGCAAATTCCGCCTCCTCTTTGGAGTAATTATGAATGAAGCACTCTCAACAGAAGAGGGAGGCTTTTTCTGGGCCTTCCTCATCTGCTCTCAGCTTCACTGCATTCGACATTGGCGAATGAATTTAATATTTTCTCTTGTGTTGCACAGCAAATCGTCTAATGCTTAGTAACAGAAATAAAATACGTATTGTATTTATTCAATTAGACCAGTCATTGACAATTTCTTTTTGATCCATTTTGTACGTGTATTATTGATTCCAATTATTTACGTGTATTATTGAATACGTGTAAAGTATATATTTCATTTTATTCGAAGAATGAAAGACCTTAGCTGGTTAAGATATTCTAGAAGTGTCTTTTATACATCTGGAAAGATAAAAAAAGGGGCGCTCCAAAAGCAAACCACTCTCGTAGGCTCTTCATGCTTCTACGCCAGAATTTACTAAATTGCCCGAAACTTAACATGACACTTTGTATTTTACTGCAATAAACGGAATGATACATTATCGTGTATTGTTGCACTCGATGATGATAGTTATTTACGATTTCAGCATTGTAATAAGATGTTACGATACTAACATTGAATACTTTATATACTTGAGCAAGATCTTTTTCTATCTACAATATTTCGTGAGAGATACTTTCCATTGGAAAATAAATTATCCCTTTATTGTCTTGTCTAATAAGTTGATATTCATATATGCTCTTTAGCCTCGATCTGGCGTGATTATTTGGCGGAAGCTGGGAGTTGATTGCTTGAATAGTATCTTGAGATTGCATTCACGTTCGAGCACTAGATTAAAATTTAAATGTATTTTCCACCTAAATAAGTTTACAACTAGCTGTAAATGAATATTCTGTAATCTAAGATACCAAAATTGCTTGGCGGCAGCAAAAATACTCGAAAACGTTTTATTCATTGAATTTATTTATTTGAAATGTTATTTTTGCAAATGTAGGGAAATTTATTAGCATTGTTTTCACTTTAATTTATACTTTCACCATACACTCAATAGAGCTTGCTTAAACGTAGACAAGTAATCAAGAAAAACACACTATCAACATTGCAGCTTTATCTGGCTGTGGCAAACAATGAAAGAAATGTATATATGCTGCTCTGACGTCACTTGCTTTGAAATGGACAATTCTACATTACCAAATAAGCGGAGAGGAAGCCAGACAAAGACTCCCTGTTTTATGTGTGGCGTGTTGCAGAGGCTCCGCCATCAGAAGATTGGATGGCTGTGGTGCATATGTTTCTTGAAAACAGCCAAGCAGGACGCTAGATAGTGTTTTAAAAACAAATGTAGATTTCTTTTTATGTAATACTGAATTGTTACATCGACATAACGCCACAGACGAGTAACGAAAAAAAAACTCTTATCGAACAGCGTTCATTGAGCAATTTTTACACTCCACCTCTATTAATTGAAATCGAAATATAAGGAATATAGAAAGATGGCGTATGAGTAGTATTCAATTTCAAAGAACAATTCTGTTTTTACTTATGATTTTTTTTATTTTGGTAATAGGGCTTTACGAAAAAAAGTGCGCGTTACCATATAATATAACGGTTGGTGTTGGGTATAAACTTTGTCCATGGCAGCTATTTATTTTCAACCGCCATTATTATTTGCTTTATATCGACCAAAAGACGTAGTAACAATATAGAGATAGAAGAAATGTATCGATAACTCACTTAATACTTGTGAATTTTGTTAATTCTCTATTGTATATTTTAAAATCATAATTAATATAATATGAAAATATGGAAGGCGCAAAATATATCAGAAATCTAGGACAAATAACTTTAATTGCAATGTTATCTTATTTTAAAACTAAATATAAGGTAGAGGTACGGGAAAATTATAAGCTCAAACAAATGATACTTTATCATTAATATGCGGCTGAAATTAACCCATTATTTCTAGACTTAACCTAAATATCTAGTATCAAATTCACGTTCGCAGTAAAATTGTCTTGGTGAATTCAGATGTTACCAGTAAATGTCAGTCTGTTGGTCAGAGTAGCTCCCGAATTTGATCGTAACAGCGTGATAATAAAAAGACAAATCAAACACTTCATAACAAATGCTATTAATGAGATTTACAAAACCATTACAAAATTCAATGGTATATTTATGAAATTACAATTGGTAATTTTGGTGCATTTTCAAATCTCCTCAATTTGACGTCACATACCTCATTGGCATTATATTGTAGCAACCTCTTTCAGAATAGTTCCCGAGTTATATCGGCGCTCAACGTCACGCAATGAAGTAACAAACACCGTAAAACTACAGCAGTCCTTCTTCCGTGCCCAATCGAGTTGCTCAAAGTTCAGCAGTTCGCGAGCAGATGTCGCACGAAACACCTCTGTCCTCTAACAGATGGCTCGCGCGTCGCGCACCGGTACGCATGCGCAGTGGGGGCAGCGGCGAGGCGAGCGCGCGCTGCCGACACGTGGCGGATATCGATTGGCCTTGAATGACCTAATTATTGGGTCGCCGTGCTGATGGCGGCTTCGCGGCCGGTCCTCCCTAATTAACACATCGGACGCCGCCCGCAGGCGCGCGGGCCGCAGGGCGGGGGCGGAGGTGGTAGTACGAGAGGCCGGGGGTGGTTGCGGCGCGCTGGCTGGCGAGTAGTGCGTCCCTTGAACCGCCGCCGCCGCCTCTGTGTTTATGGAGCGCTGGTGTGGGGCGGTGTTTTTCAATGGAGGGCGGCAGTGGTGGAGCCAGTGTTTGCGCTGCCTAGGGTGGTCTTCCAGTCGACTATCTCGCTCTAAAAGAACTCAGTTGATACCCTCCATGAATCGCGGAAATACGTAGAGAACATTCTGCTGATTTTAATGTAACGGTATAAGAAAGTCCGTTTTACATTTAGACCTTAAATAAATCGAAGGGGTAACTTACACATTGAATAAAAAATGTTTAACCTTATAAATGATCGTTCTCCCCTACACAGCCATGAATGTAATATTTTTGTTTCTTGTATACTTTCATTGAGACTGAATATTATTGAACATTCGATGTACTCAAACCAGAAAAGTCCTTTTAATTTTGTATTTCATTTTTTGCGATACGGACGTGATTTTCCACCCAAACTTGTGGAGCTTGCTTCTGACTCGTCGTCGCTACGCGTTTCGTGTCAGCGGGAGCAGGCGATTGAAAAGTTGAGAAAATGAGAAAAACAAATTAGTTTGGGTGGCGAAAGATGACAGCAGGAAAGAGGATGGGTCAAAATCGAAGATCTAGCCCAGACCCAAAAACTTTAGGAACGAATTATAGTAAACTCTCGTTAGCACGAACTTGCTTAACATGAAATCCGTCATCAACCTAACAAAATTAGGAACTGACCAAAGAAGCGTAGATATATATGTATATATATAT
>BOPP01000170.1:1203159-1220436 GCA_017312745.1 Gryllus bimaculatus
ATATATATATAATCGGATATCAAGAATTTTTATAACAATAACACCGATTATTTCAGTCCCTTAATACGAGAAAGTCTGTGGCATTCTGTAGCCCGACTTGTTAATTTGGTATTATATTATTTTGGGATACCCCCAACGGGGATATTTTTCCATCCACGGGCGTGAAGCTTGGCTCGCACCCCCCGCGGCTCCGCGTCTACTGTCGGAGTAGGAGGCGCTGCTCGCCCTGGCTGCTTGGCCTGGCCTGGCCTGGCCTGGCCTGGGCCGGGCTGGGCGGGCCGGGCTGCCCGGCCTGGGCTTATCGCGTCGGTTGGCAGGCAGCGCGCTGCCCGTGGCAGCCCTCTGGCGATGCCTCGGGCGCCTTTGCCCACTTGGCACGCACCCCGGCCCAGCATCCATTCACTTTATCTGCTCGCTGGACCGTGCATGATTTTGGGTTTCTTGGAAAGAGAGCTACGAAGAACAGGGTGGCTGAGATGAAGTGACCCAGTTTCGTTTCATTCATGATATCGAAGTGTTGAGGATTTTCAGTAGGATATTTCAATTTATGTACAAAAGTATTACGTGAGGCGTGCTGAATTCCCACAAAAAATCGTTAATCGTTATTCGCAGATAATGTTGTATGATTGCTTTATTTATTGCTTGCGAATTATTTTGTTACTCATTACCCAACCCAAAATCTTTCGACCTCAACATAGGATTTCTTTATAAGCATATTTATATAGTTATATAAAACTGTAATAAAACATTCTTATAAGTATCTGAAACATAGCAAATATGTAACAGTTGCCACAATCATATTTGAAATGTTTATCATTTTGAACTATTTTCTGGTCAATGCATAAGCATCACTTAATGTGTACCTATGTGTCACATCACCACTAAATCTTCGCAAAATATTAAATTAATGGCGTTAATTAATGATAATTCAAGCTATAATACAAGGTCGGCCAAGGCCATGCGAGGCTTTAGCGAGCTCTCAAGCCATAGGACAGGACATAATACTTTGCCATTCACTACTCCGACTTAAAATATCGAAAATAAGCGCTTCAATTTACACACTCTACATACTTTGCTAATTTAAATGGGTAAATGGTGGCTTTTGTAAATCTATATTTCGAAATGTCTCAATTACGTAAGTCACTGGAAAACAAAGATACGCCAAGAATGAATATGTAGTCTATTTATAACCGTGCTCTCACAGCATTGAATAAGTTTTAAAGCAATAATTCAAAGACATAAAATAATACAAAAAACTAAAAAAAGTTTTATTTTATTTGTTATAAATATATTATCATTCTATTTTTGCTGTTACCTTATTAACATTTCTTTCACACTAAAATGGAATTTTGCACATAGAGGAAATCATCAACACTTATTAATTTCCAACCATAAAAATAAACAATGGTTTGATATTTTAATAGACGAAACTGTGTAATTAAGTATAACAAAAATATTCGTTGCATTTTTAGAAAACTATTTGGTTAATATAATATGTTTTCGTTTTTTTCTAATTTGTAGTTTTCGTAACACGCTGGTACGAATGCAGGATCACATTAACGTTCTCTTTTCTTCTCCAATTATGTAAAACGCTTGAAAAAAGAAGAGAACTCAAATCAAAACAGTGATCACTATTATGATACTATCAGCAACTTTTTTTCCCTTTCAACTGAAAAGAAACTCCGTTTTAATGGGAAATGTTGCAGAATTATTCGGTGTTGCATGTCTAAAACCCATTCAAAGTGAATGTGTTTCCCCATGTCTCTTACAGCTCGTGGGAGTAATTTTAGATAATGCATTCACCTGATATTGAATTATGACAAAATAGCTACCTTGCAAATAGTAATCTCAAAACTACGTTTATGTACTATATTTGATTTTCCTGTAGTAATTAAGAAAATTGGAAAACAAATTTTGTTTAGCATTGTGTAGCATTTCTTTTCTATTTGCAGCCGTGATGGTGAATATATTAAATTGGCATATCAAATTGTCGGCTTCGATAGATAGATAGTGTCTTGAAACTACTTTCAGTAAATCGTGTGGCTAAATAATATGCGTAGAATTGTACTCGTTCACTATTAATTCACTAATTATACGTTCACTAATTAGTTGGTAGTATTAGGAATTAGTAAAAAACAGAAATTGTTGAGTTAATCGAACAGTACAATACAATATTTTTCTCTCTCACGTAGTATTACTGTAAACGTTTTACAATACTTCGTTTCTTACCACGTTATTGACCCTTATGAAATAAGCCTGTTTTAAAAGGGAAGTGACATTTTAGATCTGACTTCTCTCTTTTCAAACATTCTTGTATTTTATACGGTTGTGTTTGTCGAAAATGAAGTAATATTGAAAAAAGAATTAATTTACATAAAACTATCTTATTTTGCTTTTTTATTATCCCGTATGCGCGCTAGTCAATAGCATTTCCCCTTTTCTTTTCCTTTATTCATCCGTCCGACCACTATAGGTATGATTAGAACCCCTCGTGTTTTGAATGCTTTTTTTTGTTTTTAAACCCATTCTGTCATTGTACTCATGGTAATTCTGAGTATTTTTTTAACCTAAAATATGTGTATCAAATTTACAACTAATTTCGAACATTTTCAGAAAGTTTTTAATATTATAGGAAACAGTCATAGTTATGGTGGCACTATATCGATAAAATTTGTAATGCAATAGGCTGAAATTATTAATTGAATGATTGAATTCAGAATATGTATATATCATACAATAGTACGAAATGTTCAAAATATTGAACATCTGCAATGGATGCAATCCTTAATTACTTCCTTATCATTTCAAAATGTTGCAAGGGTACAAGTAGATGATTTCTTCTAATTTTATTGATATAATACTAACATGTCTAAGCAAATGTAGGACTGCTTTAAAAATACAAAATATTTTCTGAAAACCGTTCGTAATCATTACGTGCTCGATGTGTTCATAATGTGCTCGATCACACTTGATAAAAAATATGAAAATTAATTAGTTTGTAAATTAATAAGTGATTGTTGCAAATATTAATTTTTTGCTCATTGAAAAAATTCTTAAATGAAATTTCTTGAATTTTAAACATTGGTTAACTGGTAACATTGTACCAAAACTGGTAACACTGTATGCAAAAGTAAAACTGGTAAAACTGGTAACATTGTATGCAAAAGTGTAGTGCTTCTTAAAGCCCGATATAGCATATCGGGCAATATTGGGTGTTGTGATCTATTATTTCTAGTCGTTTCAGGAATGGATCACACAAGGAATTAGTTCATCCTGCCAAAAAAATGTATGCTTTACTTTATTTCTAACCATCATAACGTATCACCCAGTTTTTTGTCTAATTCCGTGAATACAAAAGAATTTTATGTAAAGTAATAGTTCAATAAATGATCAGAATATTTTGAACGCTAGTAACAAAATTAAAGCAATGTAGAATATCGTAAAAAATACGACCACAACTCGTTAGTTAGTAGAGAATGTTGTTTTAGAGGATAATGAAAGAGATCTAATCAGTAAAAAGTGGCCAATTTCTTCAACCAACACTTTTCTAGAATTGCAGCTAAATTCACGAAGGGACTAAAACCACAAAATTCAACATCATTCCCATCCCAAAAATTTTTTAACACGATGTTTATTTCCGAAACTACCGACAACGTCCTGAGAATAGTCATTAAACTAAAAATAGTAGTGATATAGCTTTCAATTTTCAAATCTCTTAATCTTGAAGCAAAGATGAGTATTTTGACATACGCACGTAGAGTCAACATAAATCCAAATTCCTCTTAGTCACATTTTATATTCACTGTTAGATTTTTATGAGTACAATTGAAATGTTATTGATTAGTAATGTTCGTGAATTACTTTAATGAACTGTAGTACAAAATGCAATTGTAGAGTCCATTGAACAATGGTACACTAAGTTATTAATGAAGAAATTTCTTTTGATTCAATGTATCATACTTTACTTTCAATATTCATACCGTTTACTCGATTTTCCAAATAAGAAAATATATTTCTCCCTGTTTTTAGCGTGATATAATATAACCTTAATAGTATTTTTACTTGCATTGGAATTAGTTTTATTCAATGGACTATTTAGAAGTAATGTATTGGAATTATTTATTTGATTAAGAATATTTTTACAAACTACGAATAGTACTTATATTGGAAAAAGGATGCTTATAGTAGGTTCTGGCGCAATTTTTTTTAAAAGGATTTTTTATTATACTAACCCTACTAAGAAAATATTGCTTCAACATTTATCTCATTCATCTGTTGTTAGACGGGAAAAAGGAAAAAAAAACATTCAAACTATTTTAATAGTGTAAAATGGAAGGTAATTTTACTTCTAGATAAGATAAGCTTTTGGGTTCCGTTGCGAGGAGCCCTCTGAGCTGGCGCGTGTGCGCCAAGTCGGTCCGTGCGCGTCGCGTCGCGTCGCGCTGTGCTGCCTCGCCTGACTCTTACGCGCGGGGATTCCGCGGGCTGCGGGCCGAGGGCGAGGGCAGGGGCAGGGGCGGGGGCGTCGGCGGAGGCGGAGGCGGAGAGCTGATTAGCGCATTTCCTGCCAAGTGCCGCGCGTTCCGCGAAGCCCTCCCTTCAGCCGACACGCGCAGCCGGGCTTCCCGGCGCCGCACCGCGCGCAGAGTGACGTGGCGCGTGCAGGAAACCAGCGGCCCCGCGCCCCTCGCGACGTGCACCACGCCATCGCGCCACGTGCTCAGCCTATCAGGCCCCGCTCCCCGCCACGCTCCTCGCACCGCCCCCCACACCGCCCCCGCAAAGCCGTAATTGTATGAATCGCGTTAAATGGTAAGAAAAAAGTTTTAGGTGAGATCTTGCAGAGGAAATTATATGCACTGCAAGCGTTGATTATGAAAGCTTACAGAAAAGTCTTAACAATATGAATATGAATCTTGATAAAATGATTTGCGCATTTAGGCTATGAAGATTCCTGGCATACGGGAAACACGAGGAAAGGTCTAGATTCCCGACACGTGACCTCTATGGTCATTAGTTCGTGGGTGTAGTGCTTGTTGTATCTCTGGGGAACATGTCCTCCCTTGTTGGAACGTGAGTACAGGCGACTTACAAGGTCTCCTTTGAGATATCCGCCTCCAGGTTTTTCCACCGGCGCTACATCGCTTCTACTGATAAGCTATATGATTTTGAATGTATCCACCACGAAAGAACGGTGGATGGAAGGAAGAAAAGATCATGTGTGCCGTCCCGTGACTTCTTTGTTGGAGTATTATTTGACTTTTGCCCAGTGTTGATAGCAGGGAAAACTAACCGACCAGAACCAGCTGACAACCAGACATGGGTGAATCGGACCACATCTTGCCAGCGTTGTTCGAAATTGCGCCACCATGAAAACTCGAACCCTAAACCTCCGGACAACGAAGCTGCACAGGAAACGGTCGCTGCCTGCTAAACTATCACACGAAGACGCGAGGAGCATGGGCTGGGCAGGAATCATTGGAGGCTGGGACGAGGGAGGTGTACCGGACAGTCGAGGCGATTTAGAAGGCAAATAAATGAAGAGAGCTAGTGCCCCTTCCCCCCTCCCCCGACCCCCAGGGTCCGGTCGCTCAAGTTCAATGATCCGCTACAGTTCCGTGGCCCACTGGCGGCCGTTCCGCTGCTCTGGAGAAGGTCGCCCTCGACGACTCGAGGCAGTCTGAAGTGGAAATGTTTGCGCTTTCGGAATAGCTGCGAGCACAAGCGGAGTCGCCAAACCCTCACGCAGGACACAAACGCGGCCCCCTACCGAGCGGCTGGAGAGAAGTCAAATCTTTTTCCAAATATCATAAGATTAATTTAGTTTAGATTGTTTTTTTTTTAAATTCGAAAGTATAATGTCATTTCAAGGTGCAAACTTTGTGAGTCCTACAACTTTAATCGTAGGTGTGACGTGTGTAAGCTAATCAAGATTCATGTTCAAAGACAGAGACTGTAACTGTCGTTACCTAATATACTAGAAAACAAATAAATTGGAATAATTACATTAATAGCACAGAAATAGCTTCATAACCCCTTATTTTTTAAACCCAATTAATATTAAAAATGATATTACTTTATTAGATGTTGTTACATTCTGCAATGTTTTTTCTTTTGCATTTTCATTAATTCTATTCTTTGGTATTGAATAAGTACTAATGTACTTTTCTAAGCATCACGTTTTCCGAGTAATGCTTCATTCGACGAACTATTCCAGTCGCAACATCATCAAACAGAAACTATTGCTATTTCATTATTACTTTTGAATGGCTCGCTATCTTGTGCGTCTATACACAATACTTAACAAGATGCTAGCATTTTTCGCTACAGTTTCCTTGGCAAAACATTCCGATGCAAAAAATATCGCATTTCGCATTCATGTCTTTTCTGCTTCTGGAAGAATCTACACCGTTGTACGTACATGTATCAACAATCCGCTTAGAGTTTATATCACGCTATCCTGCCGCAACTGTATAAATTCCTCGCCCCCAAATAACTCGCGCTTGCTCACCAGTAAGCCTATTTTTTGAAATAAATTTTGTATTGTTCTTAACGAATGATATTTCACAGTGATACTAGCTAAATTACCGATAATTTTGACATTTAGCTTAATTTAAATGTCCTTTATTATTGCGTATATTTTAAATAGTACTTATATTAAAATAAGTAACGACCTAAAATCTCCACCGCTTGTTCACAGAATATAAGGTACAAATTTAATCTCCTGATAGGCAAATAAAATTTAATTAGAGTTATTTCATTGATGAGAACTTTTATTTAATTTACTAAAACAATTTTAAAATATTGTAAGTGGTACATTCAGCCTCCCGTTGACAACACACTCATTAAATAATGAAACCTGTTTCATTTAAGACAATTTATAAACCCACTTATTTAGTATATTATCGTTTAAATTCACACTAAACAAATGTTACACCAAGATATATCAGAAATATAAGAGTTCATCAAAAGACAACCTTTCTTTACTTTCTTTCTTCTTCTTTCTTTCTTTCTTCTTTCTTTCTTTCTTTCTTGCTTTCTTTCTTTCCTTTCTTTCTTTTCTTTCTTTCTTCTTTCTTTCTTTCTTTCTTTCTTTCTTTCTTTCTTCTTTCTTTCTTTCTTTCTTTCTTTCTTTCTTTCCTTCTTTCTTTCTTTCTTTCTTTCTTTCTTTCTTTCTTTCTGTCTTTCTTTTTTCTTTCCTTTCTTTCTTTCTTTCTGTCTTTCTTTCTTTCTTTCTTTCTTTCGTTTCTTTCTTTTCTTTCTTTCTTCTTCTTTCTGTTCTTCTGTCTTTCTTTTTCTTCTTCTTTCTTTCTTTCTTCTTTCTTTCTTTCTTTCTTTCTTTCTTTCTTTCTTTTTTCCTTTCTTTCCTTTCTTTCTTTCGTTCTTTCTTTCTTCTTTCTTCTTTCTTTCTTCTTTTTTCTTTCTTTTTCTTTCTTTCTTTCTTTCTTTCTTTCTTTCTTCTTTCTTTCTTTCTTTCTTTTCTTGCCTTTCTTCTTTCTTTTCTTCTTCTTTCTTTCTTTCTTTCTTTCTTTCTTTCTTTCTTTTCTTCTTTCTTTCTTTCTTTTCTTTCTTCTTTCTTCTTTCTTCTTTCTTTCTATTCTTCTTTCTTTCTTTCTTTCTTTCTTATCTTTCTTTCTTTCTTTCTTTCATTCTTTATAATATTGATCTTTGTCGAAAACTACAACCAAATCAGAGTTAGTCAGAAAGCACTGCCACTCTGTTCAAGACGTTTCGAGTCCCAATGATGGCGGACTTCCGAAAACTAGTTCGATATGTGTCGTATTCAGCAGCATCTCTGGAGGCAGAATTTATTAAATTGGCTGTCTAGATCGTAAGTTTTTCGACAATAAACTTATAATGTGCAAACATTGCAATGATTGAAATTTAACAAAACAGTCTCACGATACTGCAATAACATTGTATAGTTATATAAAATACATTACGAGAAAATAAAATACAATTCTGTGAAACCAATTCCAAAAAGAAAAAATGTTAAATAACTGTTTCTGCCTCATCTTTGGATCCTTGCTGTCACCTGACGTCGTTTGTGTTGCAAAGCAGGGACCAGCTGAGTATCATATTCTTGTAGTACGTAACTTGAAACCCAATTAAATTAATAGTGATTTTTTAGTCCAAAATCGAAACTGTTTTATTGCGTTTGATATCCTCCGCAGTTGCCTATGATCTCACAAAACCATACACCTCTTATAAAGCCTTGAAGCTATAATTACCTTTCTTTCATTTAATACGTGCGTTGGAAATTAATACACAATGCTTATTTCGCCGAAAACGCGAACCGCCCAAGAGACGGGCTGTCAGGCTCACTGCATTCGTTGCCGTTCTTCGCGTGCCTGAAGCCTTCAGTGCGAGAAACGCCACTTCAGCGCGTCCCGCTCAGGCTCAAGCGGCGCCCACGCTGTCAACCCGCGGCCCCGCCAATCCCGCCTCCACTCCGCCCCCACTCCCGCCCCAGCCCTCGCACCCCTCTGCCCTGGCCTGGCCCTTACCTCGCCCTCCCCTTGCTGAGCCCCCGCCTCGCCTACGCCTCCGCCCCCGCCCTCACCCTTGCCTTGCCCTTGCCCCTTGCCCTCGCCCTCATCCCCACCCTCGTTCCTCTTCTCGCCCTTGCCCCCCCCCACCCCTTGCCCTGCCCCTGCCCACCCCGCCCTCGTTCTCGCCCTCACCCCCGCCCCCACACCCCACCCCCGCCCTCGCCCATGCGCCCTCGATCCAGCTCGAGTCTCTGCCCTGCAACCACCCCGCCCACTCTCCACTCGCCACCACCCCCACCTGCCACGCCCCACCGCCCCGCGGCTCTTCCCACCCCCGCTCCTTGTCTGGCCCATACGGCGCGCCCGGTCGCGCGGAGATCTTTTAGCCCGAAAGTCAAGTCACACGGGGCCGCGCGGACATCCGCCGAGTGGCGGCCGGGGGGGGCAAGAGCACGCAGCAGCCACGAAATGTAAAGGGAAGTTGTGGACCGAAACTCGGCTTATATCGTGTCTGCGGGCGTGGGATGCAAAATTCCGCCTCCTCTTTGATAATTATGAATAAGCACTGCTCAACAGAGAGGAGGCTTTTTCTGGCCTTCCTGCATCTGCTCTCAGCTTCACTGCATTCGACTGATTGGCGAATGAATTAATATTTTCTCTTGTGGTTGCCACAGCAAATCGTTCAATGCTTGGTAACAGAAATAACATATACGATTGTATTTATTCAATTAACCAGTCAGTTGACAATTTCTTTTTTTGATCCATTTTGTACGGTATTATTTGATTCCAATTATTTTACGGTGGATTATTGAATACGTGTAAAGTAATATATTTCAATTTATATTCGAGAGAATGAAAACAGCTGGTTAAGATATATCTAAGAAGTGTATGTTGTAGTACAATCTGAAAGATAAAAAAGGGCGCTCAAAGCCAAACCCCTTCTCGTAGCCTTCATGCTTATACGCCAGAATTTACTAATTGCCCAAACTTACATGACACTGTGTATTTTACTGCAATAAACGGAATGAACTGTATCGTGTAGTATTGCCACTCGATGATGATAGATTTTACGATTTCAGCATGTGTATAGATGTTACCGATACTAACATTGAATTTACTTATATGATACTTGAGCAACTTTGTCTAGTCTGTACCAATATTTCGTGATAATACTTTCCATTGGAAAATAAATTATCCCTTTATTGTCCTTGTCTAATAAAGTTTGATATTAATATATCTCTTTAGCCTCCGATCTGGCGTGAATTATTTGCGGAGCTTGGAGTTGATTGTATATATATATAAAATAGAGCCACTGAATTAAACTTTACAATGTATTTTCCACCTAAATAAGTTTAAACTAGCTGTAAATGAATATCTGTATCTAAGATACCCAAACTTCTGGCGGCAGCAAAAATACTCGAAAACGTTTTATCATTGAATTATTTATTTAGAAATTTATTTTTTGCAAATTTAGGGAAATATTATTAGCATTGTTTTCCTTTTATTTATACTATTCACCCATACACTCAATAGAGTTGCTTAACGTAGAAAGTAATCAAGAAAACACACTACAAACATTGCAGCTTTATCTGCTGTGGCAAAACAATGAAAGAAATGTAATTATGCTGTCTGACGTCACTTGCTTTGAAATGGACCAAATTCTAACATTACCAAATAAGCGGGAGAGGAAGCCAGACAAAGACTCCCTGTTTTTATGTGTGAGCGTGTTTTGCAGAGGCTCCGCATTCAGAAAGATTGGATGGCTGTGTGCATATGTTTCTTGAAAAACAGCCAAGCAGCGACGCTAGATAGTGTTTTCAAAAACAAATGTAGATTTCTTTTATGGAATACTGAATTGTTACATCGACATACGCCACAGACGAGTAAACGAAAAAAAACTCTTGAATTCGAACAGCGTTCATTGCAGCAATTTTTACACTCCACCTCTATTAATTGAATCGAAATATAAAGAATATAGAAAGATGCGCTAATGAAGTAGTATGCAATTTCAAAGAACAATTTCGGTTTTTTTACTTATGATTTTTTTATTTTGGAATAGGCTTACGAAAAAGTGGCGTTACCATATAATAAACGGTTGATGTTGAGTATAAACTTGTCCATGCAGCTATTATTTTCAACCCCATTATTATTTGCTATATATATCGACCAAAAGACGTAGTAACATATAGAGATAGAAGAAATGATATCGATAACTCACTTAATACTTGTAATTTTGTTAATCTCTTTGTATATTTTAAAATCATAATTAATATAATATGAAAATATGGACAGCGCCCAAAAATTATTCAGAAATCTAGGACCAAATAACTTTAATTGCAATGTTATCTTATTTTAAAAAATAAATATAGTAGAGGTACGTGGAAAATTATAAGCCTCAAACAAAAATGATACTTTTATCATTTAATACTGCGGCTTAAATTAACCCATTTATTTCTAAGACTTAACCTACAATATCTAAGTATCAAACTTCACAGTTCGCAGTAAAAATTGTTTTTGAATCAGATGTTACCAGTAAATGTCAGTCTGTTGGTCAGAGTTAGCTCCCGAATTGATCGTAACAGCTGATAATAAAAGAACCAAATCAAACACTTCATAAACAAATGCTATTATAGATTTTACAAAACCATTACAAATTTCAATGGTATATTTATGAAAATTACAATTTAATTTTGGGTCATTTTCAAATCTCCTTCAATTTCGACGTCACATACCTCATTAGGCATTATATTGTAGCAACCTCTTTCAGAATAGTTCCCGATTTATATCGGCGCTCAAACGATCACGCAATGAAAGTAAACAAACACCCTAAAACTACAAGCCAGATCCTCTTCGATGCCAATCGAGGTTGCTCAAAGTTCAGCAGTTCGCGAAGCAGACTGTCGCACGGAAACACCTCTGTCTCTAACAGATGGCTCGCGCGTCGCGCACCGGTACGCCATGCGCAGTCGGGGGCACGGCAGGCAGCGCGCGCTGCCGACACGTGGCGATATCGATTGCCTTGAATGACCTTTATTGGGTGCCCGTGCTATGGCGGCTTTCGCGCCGCGTCCTCCATTACCTAATTAACACATCGGACCGCCCGGCAGGCGCGCGGCCGCAGGGGCGGGCGGAGGTGTAGTACGAGAGGGCGGGGTGGTTGCGCGCGCTGGCTGGCGAGTTAGTGCGTCCTGACCGCCGCCGCCGCCTCTGTTTTATGGAGCGCGGGTCGTGAGGGCGTGTTTTCAATGGAGTGCGGCAGTGGTCGGAGCAGTGTTTGCGCTACCTAGGGTTTCTTCAGATCGACTACTCGCTCTAAGAACTCAGTTGATACCCCTCCATGAATATCGCCGGAAATACGAAAGAACATTCTGCTATTTTAAGTAAAACGGTATAAGAAGTCCGTTTACATTTAGACCTAAATAAATCGAAGACGGTAACTTACACATTGAATAAAAAAAAATGTTTTAACCTCTATAATATGATCGTTCTCCCCTACACAGCCATGAATGTAATATTTTTGTTTCTTGGTTAACTTTCATTGAGGACTGAATATTATTGAACACTTCGATGTACTTCAACCAGAAAGTTCCTTTTAATTTTGTATTTCATTTTTTTGCGAATACGGACTGATCTTTCCACCAACTTGTGGAGCTTTGCTTATTCTGACTCCGTCGTCGCTACGCGTTTCTGTCAGCGGGAGCAGGCCCCCGATTTGAAAAGTTGAGAAAATGAGAAAAAACATAATAGTTTGGGATGCGAAAGATGACAGCAGGAAGAGTGGGTCAAAATCGAAGATCTAAGCCCAGACCCAAAAACTTTAGGAACGAATATATAGTAAATCTCATTAGGCACGAACTTGCTTAACATGAAAATCCGTTCATCAATCCTACAAAAATTAGAACCTGACCAAAAGAAGCATTAATATATATGTATATATATATATATATATATAATATATATAATTATATTATTATAAAATTTATACTTAATTTATTTATTTAATTATTTTTTTTATAATAATTATTAAAATTTTTAATATATTAATTTTTTTTCGGATATTTTTTCAAAGGAAATGTTTTTTTTCTTATAACATAACACCGATTATTAGTCCCTTAATACGAGAAAGTCTGTGGCATTCTGTAGCCCACTTGTTAATTTTGTATATATTATTTTGGGATCCCCCAACGGATATTTATCCATCCACGGGGCGTGAAGGCTTGGCTTCGCACCCCGCGGCTCCGCGCTACTTCGGAATAGGAGGCCTGCTCCCTTGGCTTGCTTGCCTGGCCTGGCCTGCCTGGCCTGGCCGGGCTGTGCGGCCGGGCTGCCCGCCTGGGCTTTATCCCGCGGTCGTTGGCAGCAGCGCGCTGCCCTGGCAAGCCCTCTGGTATTGCGATGCCTTCGCGCCTTTGCCCACTTGCACGCACCCCGCCCACAATCCATTCCACTTTATCTGACTCGCTGACCGTGCAGATTTTGGTTTCTTGGAAGAGAGCTACGAAGAACAAGGGTGGACTGAGATGAAGGGACCAGTATTCGTTTCATCATGATATCGAATATAATGTTAGGAGATTTTCAGATAGATATTTCAATGTATGTACAAAAGTATTACGTGAGCTGGGCTAATTCCCACAAAAAATCGTAATCGTTATTCGCAGATAATGTTGTATGATGCTTTATTTATGCTTGGGAATTTATTTTGTGACTCATTACCAAACCCCAAAATTCTTTCGACCTCAACATAGATTTCTTTTAAGCATATTTATATATTATATAAAACTGTACATAAAACATTCTTCATAAGTATCTGAAACATAGCAAATAATTAAAAAGTTGCCACAATCATATTATAAATGTTTAGATTTGACTATTTCTGGTCAATGCAAGATCACTTTAATTGTACCTAGTGTCACATCACCACTAAATCTTCGCAAAATATTTAATTAATGGCACGTTAATAATGATAATTTCAAGCTATAATACAAGTCGGCCAGCCATGGCGAGGCTTTAGCGAAGCTCTCAAGCCAGAGGAACAGGACATAATAATTCCATTCCACTACTCCGACTTAAAATATGCGAAAAATAAGCGCTTCATTTAACACTCTACATACTTTTCTAATTTAAATGGGTTAACCATGGTGCTTTTGTAAATCTAGTAGTTCGAAATGTCTCAATTACGTAAGTCACTGAGAAAACAATGATACGCAAAGAATGAATATGTGTCTATTTATAACGTGCTCTCACAGAGTGAATAAGTTTTGTAAAGCAATTAATTCAAAGACATAAAAATAATACAAAAAAACAAAAAAAGTTTATTTTATTTGCTTATAAATATATTATCATTCTATTTTGCTGTTAACCTATTAACATTTCAATTTCAACACTAAAATGGAATTTTTGCACATAGAGGAAATCATCAACACTTATTAATTCCAAAACCATAAACAATAAACAATGGTTGATATTTTAATAGACGAAACTGTGTAATTACAGTATAAACAAAGAATATTCGCTTGCATTTTTAGAAAACTATTTGGTTAATATATATATGTTTTCGTTTTTCTATTTGTAGTTTTCGTAACACGTGTACGATCAGATCACATAACGTTCTCTTTTCTTCTCCAATTATGTAAAAACGCTTGAAAAAAAGAAAAGAACTCAAATCAAAACAGTGATCACTATTATGATACTCATCAGCAACTTTTTTTCCCTTTTCAACTAAAAAGAAACTCGTTTTAATGGGAAATGTTGAAGAAGTATTCGCGTGTATGCATTATAAAAACATTTCAAAGTGAATGTGTTTCCCCATGTCTATTACAGCTCGTGGGAGTAATTTTAATAATGCATTCACCTGATATTGAAGTATGACAAAATGGCTACCTTGCAAATAGTAATCTCAAACTACGTTATGTACTATATTTGAATTTTCCTGTATAATTAGGAAATTGGAAAACAAATTTTTGTTTAGCATTGTGTAGCTTTTTTCTATTTGCAGCCGTGATGGTGATATATTAAATGGATACAAATTGTCGGCTTCGATAGAATAGAATAATTGTCTTGAAACTACTTTCCAGTAAATCTTAGTGTGCTAAATTTAATATGCGTAGAGAATGTACTCGTTCACTCTTTTAATCACTAATTATACTGTTCACTAATTTATTTGGTATATTCAGGCAATTAGTTTAAAAACCAGAAATTGTTGAGTTATCGAACATACAATACAATATTTTTCTCTTCACGTAGTATTACTGTAAACGTTATTACAATACTATCGTTTCTTACACGTTTATTGCACCCTTATAAATAAGCCTTTTTAAAAGGAAGTGACATTTTAGATCTGACTTCTCTCTTTTTCAAAACATGCTTGTATTTTATACGAGTTGTGTTTGTCGAAAAATGAAGTTAATATGAAAAAAATATAATCTTACATAAAACTATCTTATTTTCTTTTTATTATCCCGTATGCGCGCTACAATAGCATTTCCCTTTTCTTTTCCTTTATTCATCGTCGACACTATAGTATGATTAGAACCCTCGTGTTTGAATGCTTTTTTGTGTTTAACCATCTGTCATGTACTCATGGTAAATGTCTGAGTTTTTTTTAACCTAAAATATGTGTATCAAAACAAACTAATTTCAAACATTTTCAGAAAGTTCTTTAATATTATTAGAAAACCAGTCTAGTATGGTGCATTAATAATCGATAAATTGTTAATGCAATAGGCTGAAATTATTAATTGAATGATTGAATCAGAACATTGTATATATCATACAAGAGTACGAAATGTTCAAAATATTGAACATCTGCAATGGATGCATCCTTAATTACTTCCTCTTCGATTTCAAATGTTGCACAGGTACAAGTAGCATGATCTTCTTTCTAATTTTATAATATAATACTAACATGTCGAAAGCAAATGTTGGACTCTTTAAAAATACCAAATATTTTCTGAAAACCGTTCGTAATACTTACGTTTTGCTCGATGCTGTTCATAATGGCTAAATCACACTTGATAAAAATATGAACAATTAATTAGTTGTAAACTAATAAGTGATTTTGCAAATATAATTTTTTGCTCATTGAAAAATTCTTAAAATGAAATTTCATTGAATTTTAAACATTGGTTAACTGGAACATTGTACCAAAACTGTAACACTGTATTGCAAAAGTAAAACTGGTAAAACTGGTAACTTGTATGGCAAAAGGTAGTGCTTCTTAAAGTCCTTTAGCACTATCGGGCATATGTGTGTTGTGATCTATATTTCTAGTCGTTTCAGATCTTGATCACACAAGGAACTAGCTTCATTTCCTGCCCAAAAGAAATGTCATGCTTTACTTATTTCTAAACCATCATAAACTATCACCCAGGTTTATTTGTCTAATCCGTGAATACAAGATTTTATGTAAAGTAATAGTTCAAATAAATGAGTCAGAATATTAATTAACGCTAGAACAAAATTTTAACGCAATGTAGAATACGTAAAAAATACCGACCACAACTCGTTAGTTAGTAAGAGAATGTTGTTTTAGAGGATAAATGAAAGAGATCTAATCAGTAAAGTGGCCAATTTCTTTCAACCCAACACTTTCTAGAATTGCAGCTAAATTCTTTACAAGGACTAAAACCACCAAAATTCAACATCATTCCCATCCCAAAATTTTTAACACGATGTCTTATTTCCGAAACTACCGACAAACTCTGAGAATAGTCATTAACTAAAATAGTAGTATTATAGCTTTCAATTTCAAATCTCTTAATCTTTGAAGCAAAGATGTAGTATTTTGACATACGCACGTAGAAGTCAACATAAAATCCAATTCCGCTCTTAGTCCCACATTTATATTCACTGTTTAGATTCTTTGATGAGTAACAGATGAAATGTTGATTGATAGTAATCTTCGAATTACATTTAATGAACTGTAGTACCAAAATGCCAATTAGTAGAGGTCAGTGAACGAGTGAGTGTAGCACTAAGTTCATTAATGAAGAAATTATCTTTTATCAAACTGTATCATACTTTACTTTCAATATTCATCTACCCGTTACTACGCATTTTCCCAAATTAACAAATAAATATATATTTCTCCCTGTTTTTTAGCGTGATATATATAACCTAACTTAGTATTTTTACTCGCATTGGAATTAGTTTTATCATGGAACTATTTAGAAGTAATGTATTGGAATTATTTATTTTGATTAAGAATATTTTTAAAACTACGAATTGAGTACTTATATTGGAAAAAGGCATGCTGTTAGTTAGTTCTGGCGCAATTTTTTTTTTAAAAAGGATTTATATACTTAACCCCTACAAAGGAAAATATGCTTCAACATTTATCCATTCCATCTGTTAGTTGACGGAAAAAGGAAAAAAAAAAATTCAAATATTTTAATAGTGTAAAATGGAAGTAATTTTACTTCTAGAAAGATAAGGCTTTGGGTTCCGTATGCGAGAGCCCTCTGAGCTGCGCGCGGTGCGCCAAGATTCCGTCCTGTGCGCGTTCGCGTCGCGTCGCCCGCTAGTGCTGCCTCGCCTGACTCTTACGCGCGGGATTCGCGGCTCGGCCGAGGCGAGGGCAGGCAGGGCGGGGCGTCGGCGGAGCGGAGGCGGAGAGCTGATTAGCGCATTCCTGCCAAGTGCCGCGACGTCCGCGAAAGCCCTCCTTCAAGCCACACGCGCAGCCGGGCTTCCGCGCCGCACCGCGCGGCAGGAGTGACGTTGGCGCGTGCAGGAAACCAAGCGGCCCCGCGCCCTCGCGACGTGCCACCGCATCGCGCACGTGCTC
>BOPP01000170.1:1220461-1237551 GCA_017312745.1 Gryllus bimaculatus
CCCCCTGCCCCGCCCATGCCACGCGTTTTGCATTGCGGCCTCACCGTCCCCCCCACCGTTCCCCGTACCGTTCACCACTCCCCTGTGCTCAAAGCCCCGCGCCGTCCCATGTTTCCTGCGCCGCACGCAATCCGCTCACCAAGACCCGTGGCCGCCGCTCTACATCTCGTTCTCCACCGCCAACCAACGCTCTGATGGACACGACCTATGCCATGTGCCTCTTCTGCTCCCATAATACCGCAACCAGACCGTTCGCCATGCGTATGGCCCCCTGCGCTTAGTGTCGCACACCGCTTCTCACACTTCGCAACTGGCGCTACGATCTCCACGCTTTGGACTCTATGGCCGCCGTAAGACACTTCGCGCGCCATGCTCAGCTTCCCCATGTACTGCGCCCCGTAGAATGAACATCCCCACACAAACGCTCCCTACTGCACGCCCTCTACTCCCCTCTCCGTGCATCCTGTCGTTCTCCCAATGTCCTGCGCACCGAACCCGGCGCAATGAGCACCTTGCCCTCGAAGCCTCACTTCGCGCCCCGGTCTCCGAGGTGTCCGCCGCACACCATCAGCACACCGTACTCCGCGACCACAATCCGCAGTCCTCGCACCGAATCCTCTCCCCCCTCCCTCTGCGCCTCGTGCTCACACTCTGCACTCTGCTCTCCCGTTCCCACCCTCGCTATCCACTCTCTCCTCCCGATCACCCCTCTTTCCTCACCGCTCTCCGTTCTCCGCTCTCCGTTCCCCGCTTTCCGTTCTCCTCTCTCCCGTCACCACTCTTCTCTCGCGGCTCTGTGCTTTTCGCCCTCCGATCTCTCCACCCTACTATTTCTCTCCTCGATCTCTCCTCTTCCCGATCTCTCCACACCCCGCCCCGATCTCTCCCCGCCCCGATCTCTCCTCACCCCGATATCTCCTCACCTGGATTTCTTCTCTCTCCCCGAAATCTTCTCCGCCTTTGACTCCTCTTACCGATTTCCGCTCTCCCAACCTTGCGTTCCACGCACTTTGGGTGCGTGCTCGCAACCTTGAGTCCCACACCCAGGACAGAGGTAGACGTCTCGTTTTTCAAACCCTCGACCCGTATGTAACGCCCTCTTCCCTGCTCTCACTCCCGAGTGTCACCCTTGCGTCTGTCCCCGACCTTGTACCCCGGCTACTACGCCTACAACTACGACCGCTTCCTACTTTGTCACGCCAAGTCCTCCCCTGCAGACCGACTCTCTCCCCTCTTGTTGTATTTCGACAGTACTCCCATTCCATCTCGTTGTGACGTAGTCATGAACACAGTTTACTTCATGTGAGGTCTTCTATACCATCGTATGTTTTTGCGTAATCGTGTTCTTCTCAATTGTGCTCTCGATCCATTGTCAGAGCGTATTTTTCAGTCGTCTCATTTCCTTCCAGCGACATTTTACTTTTTCGCCTTACTTCTTAGGAACAGAAAGTATCGTAATTGTGCCCGCAAAACGGCTACGTTTCGACAAAAGACTCTTATTGTTGGGTCCTGGTAACAAAAAAGTGGATATATGTGTGTATCATTTCCACTATAATATGAGAAACAACATTTTCACATTTCGTTTTTACTTTTTCTTTTAATGACTTTAATCCTTGATCTTCTTTCCCAATTAGTATGCATTACGCCATTCTATGAACGTTCTATGTAACTTTGAGTGGACCAAGATCGATCAGTAAATATTCCTTTAGGCGGAAATCCAGCGAATGGTTTAGACGCTAGTGAATGCACAGAAGGTCAGACCGACATAATGGCGTTTCTGGAAAGGAAAACATGGATAGCAGGAGATCTCAAAACATGCATATCCATCAAAATATCGATATCGATTTTTCAGCCTGGCATTCATTTCTATATCATGTGTACGCAAGAAAATACAAATATTTTCCCGGCTGTTCATCCCATCTCAGTCTCATATCAGCTCATATCAGTCAGCTACCAATGTCCCCTGAGGCCGACGTTTTACAAACACATTCCTGTTTCCTTGCGTGCCCTTTTTGTCCGTTAATTCTTGCGTGACGGAACAGTGCGTTGTTCGCCGAGTCCCACCGCGCCGTCTACCGTGCCGGGCCACTCCACGCCTGCCTTCTCGGATCTCCCCCTCCCCCCCGCCGCCTTCCGCTTCCGGCCTTCCCTGTGCCCCTCGCGTGCTCCCCGAGGGCAGGTGTCGGGGGCAAGGGAGCGCTCTTGCGAAGTGCGTGGATAGCGCCGCTGCCTAGGCAGACGAGAGCTCTGCGAGGGCGCGGCCACTATGAGACGGTGGCAAAGAACGTGCGAGGGAATACGTCAACGGTACCGCTGCAGTTACATTACTCTAAGAAGGAACCAGTTTATAAAGTCGGAAAACAAATCAACGCCATGTTGGTATTGCAAGAGGTATATGACGATGCTATTTGTAAGTGAGCTATATACAAGCGAAGGAATTGATGAATTGAGCACGTGGACACAACCATCATTTATATATTTTTTAACAGCAACTGTTAAAAGGTCGCACATTATAATAATATCTTTTTAGATGAATTTGGTGTCCATAAAAGAGATTGGTTTTGTGAAGGTCGATGACGGTTGGTTCAGCGAAATTAATGGTTTAAGGTGGTTAAATATCTTTTGAAATAACGGAAAGGTTCCCAACACTTTTCTTGTTGCTGCCATTGGCTTTTGGACACCCTAGATTGCTGATAGTAGGCTAGTTGAGTGCCTTATTAAAGTGAAGTTGTAAACAAAGTAGGAGCAGTTTTATGTACCTTTAATCGTAAGGTTTACTGATAACCGTCATTACGGTATCGCTGCCGTAATTTCATTAATTTTAAAACGACTCCAAAAATGAAAAATTAGAGTGTTTACAAACCGCTGGATATGATTGTGAGTATGATTTAGGAAATGTTATATTGTTAAAAAAATATGTGTAATGTGAAACATTGTTTTACTGTAAACAGAAAGAAACACCAAAAGTATCAATTATTTTGAAGTTTAAATGAAATTATCAGGCCATTACGTCAGTTTTACTCGCACCTTGTTTGCATTTGGACTTGTTTCAATTTGTCGTGAATTGGTTTCTTTACATAATTTGGGTTTATTAGTTGGACCAATTGCATTTGGATAAATACTTTGATACATTTTCTCTTACATGAACGCTCGAAGCTCGCCCACTTTTTTTCACTGCGAATTAGATAATAAATACTGTCTAAAGTTCAAATATATACCTTTATTCTCTTCTTGTGAACGTGTTTCAAATACTAAATTATACACAGAACGTCACTGTTGTACGGTTAACTAACTTTGTAAACCGTTGATGTTCTAGTTTCAAATATAATTCATTAATTTGCAAAATAATGACGCGCCAAAATGACGTAAAATTGAACTTTTTTACAGTACGAGCTACCATTAAGAACCGATTATAAAATGTTACCGCAATTTTTATTTATAAGAAGAAGAACTTAGTTTTTATTTTGGCTATTGCATTAATATGATGACATCTCGACTCTAGAATGAGTGGAGGCACAGAGATAACGAACGTCTAATGTTCTCAAGTAAATCGTGCCAAATATGCTGCCGTTCATGCCCCAGATCCTGCGTATTTGATGCTGGTCATAATAGTATCTTCATCTGCTCCTAAGCACTTTTGCGACGTGCTTGGCGACCTTGCCAGCCAAGAGAGGATGTTCGTATCACGAAGGTAGTTAAGTGGCACTTGCTGTGGGGGTAGGAACGAGATCTTGCTGAAACATAGGATTAGTGCTGTCCAGGGAAGGAAAATATTCACATATAATACATGTATATTATTTTACAACACCTAGCCAGGTGACATTAAACGATTAAATTCGATGCAAAGTTTTAGTCCCCAAAAAATCTTTTCTGCTGCACAACTGTTTCTATACTATTATAGACTATACCGAGCATCCAAAAGGAAAGTAATATTAATTTTAACAATGACATTTAATGTATTATATACCATTTGAATTGTTTAATTGTAAAGAATCTGTAACAAATATTCTACTTCAGCTTCTGGGTCAATGATCCCCATCTCGATCAGGTGTTTGTCCAGTTTCCCTGATCCTTGAGCAAATGCTTAGATGGGCCCTTGTTTTGCTTCTGAACATAAAAGTAACTTCAAATTAACTTCTCCCCCATAGCACGTCACACACAGTTTTTAATCGTTTTCGACGTAAATAAATAAATACAATTAATTATAGGTATATGCCTGATACCATAGTTAACCAGATTTAGACACTTTTTTATTACCAGAGCCCGAAAAGAAGTTTTTATGTCGAAAATTTGCGGCGTATGACAACAATACTTTCTCTTATCACAATGTAAGGGAAGTAACGTGAAAATAATGCCTCATTCTCTGTAGATATATAATTTGTAGACTTGTATAAATTACTTTTAATTTTATGTAGAACATGTATTATAGAATACACCGGCAAAACTTTTCTGCATGCTTCCGAACGCCACATGATTATTAGCAATTAAACATATCATTTAACTTGAAACATATATAACATTAAATAAACCTTTTTTCTAATTTTAACAAAAAGCTGTGTGAAAACAGAAATGCATGAAAATAAAAAATTAAAAATTAATTTGAGATTCATATCAGTAATTTCTGGTTAAGTAGAACTTCAGAAAATGTCCCTAATGCTTTCAATTATTAAAACATGAACAAAGAAAGAAAACAAAAACTCAGAAGATTTGTATAAGACTGAAGTTGCATGTAGGTGAACAGAAAAGACATGAATTTTCTAGTTGTGAAGTTGGAAAAAGTTACCCTTGTACGTACGTAATACGTATTGCGATTAATATTTGCACGGAAGCACATTTGCTCTAACACGCGACTGTCTGCGCACGCCGAGTTTCTACTAACTCTCTACAGCCAGGGGCAATTTTTATTAATACTTACTTTTAATTGTTCGTTTTCTTGCGCATGCAATGTGCACGCCGGCAATGCTAATAGGGCGCTGTCCTCCCTTAATCTTCCTCGGGCGCGCGCTTCTAACGAGGCTGCGTGTCGAGAGAGCGCTGACGTGCTAATCATCGCTCAAACTTCGCGTCGTGTTTTGATGGAGAAGGAGTTTCCTGGCGGGCGCGCATTTTGACGGTTACACGTGTGCAACCGGCAGGTTATTTTCTTGTGTTTGCGAAAACGTGTGTTAGTGAACATGTGTTAGTTCGTTAAGTTTGTTGTATGTTCCATTTCACGAAGAATATAGTTAAAATTTTGGGATTTCTCTATTTAAAATTTAAAGTTTATAAAAGCGATTATAATTTTGGGAGAATCTTTGGCTTCTCTTGGTGTTGTGTTAGAGTAACAATGAAAGGAAAAAATGGGACGGAAAATATAAAATGAGTCTTTTGCAGGACACCATTTTGTTTTCGTAAATATAATTACAGCTCCATGTTTGCGTTCTCTGCTTGAGATCCCCTAAATCTTAAGATAATTTTGATTTCTTATAAACCTCTTAGCAAATAAGATTATTTCTGTAACTCTGCAAACAACAATGAGAATAATAGATTTACATTCGTATGAAAATTTACACAGAAAATAATACAGAACATTTATATTTTTAATTATTAGTTGTCTAAATAACTGTAAGATGTGATATTTTGCCTTTTTGGACATATATTTCTAATAAATGCAGAAAATACAGTTTATCAACTATTGAAAGAATTCTAGCAGTTGATTGCTCTGATGGGTAGTTTTCCATGGCGAATACTACCTATCAAAGGAGCCACGGACCATGCGTGATCTTTCCTTCCTTTTCCTTCTCCTATCCTCCCCTCTTACATGCACACTTACATGCCCTACACTACACACATGACGGAAGGTCAGTTGGAAGCTTAGAGCTTGTCTCGGCTGGGGCGCTACTCCACTAGTAGGAGATACCTTATTAGGGAAAACCCCGCTAGTTGACTTGTAGTCTGCCGCCGGATCTCACCATCCAGGGAAGCCATCTAGCAATTCAGAGGAAGATAACCGCCACCTGAAGAAAAACTCATTCACTACACCTACAGGACTAATGATCGTAGCAGTTGACATGTTCGGAATCATCAATCAATTGAGTGCGGTATTGTCTTCAGTCAGATCCCTATTCCATTTCATTTCTAATGTACAGCTCTGGTTCATAATAATTTCGGCGTGGCTTTCGTCATCGCTCGCAGATTCACAAGAAGCAGCGGTCGTTGGCCAGACTGCTGGGGATCAGCACCCTTTTCTTCCTCATAATCGACGTAACTAGTGCATGCATTCGCAGTAATCACGTTCGCGAAAAATAAATCTTTGGGAGCCTGTCGAATTGGCAGAATACTAATCCCAAATGACTTCCTTTTGTTTGTTTTCGTCTTTGTTGTTTTTTGCCTTTGGGAGCAGTAGAATCTTATTACGGTATTCATTGCTCCCAAAATCAATTGGTAGAACAAGAAGCGCGGACCTCTCTTGTGGTTTCATTCTTCCTAATTATTTTATCTTTGAACAGGTAAATCATTCTTTTGCACAGACGCTGAATATATGAAAATGTATCCATGTGCAGCACTCAGCTATTCTCCATCACACAAAAGCATACATCGCACAACGGATATGAAAGTGTAATGTGTAATTACACTTACACACAGTTTATCCACGTGTAATATAAATAAGTACAATTTATTCTATGAAAGTTTCTATAAACTTTTGTGGAGATTATTTCCTTTACCTTATTATCGATTACCACAAGATATCTGCTACCACCACGGAATCTATCAAAGTGTTATAATTTACTACTAATATAAGAGACATACACGTTTATTGTATTTAAAAGCGATTTATTGTGTCAATGGCAACGTATTTTTTCAATTTTATTTGTGAGCAACAATAAGACCAAATAAACTCAACAACTAGACTGCATTATATGATTTTAAAAGTTTTGCTTCTCATCGTCTCCTATATTATTTCAGTAGTATGTATACCTTTTGCGGCTCTCACACGGCACCGATCTTTATACATAAGGACACTCAAGAATGAGAAATGCACTTTTACGTAAAGAATTGCACTTTGACTTTAAAAAATATGAAGGATTTGTTTAAAAAACGAATCTAAATATTTATGTCAAATGCAACCCGCAGTACTCAGTCAACTATATCGTTGAATAACTCATAAACAAAGTGTTCTATGGTCATGAAACTTAAATTTTCGAGGATATGGCCCCAAATAAATGTCTCACAGTAATCTACAGGACGAAATATTCTTAAAGCTTCTATTTCTGCTAGTTCGACACTTATCAATATTACCTATGCCATCTATATTTCAACTTTTGGTGATGGTGACCGTATTTGTGACGTCACACTTAGAAGGCTTTGATTACTCTATTTTATAATATTTATGCTTTTTGTGTACACCATGTAAATTTTGCAGACTGACGAAAATTATTTGTATAATTTTTAATTCAAGATTCGTTCTTGCAGCAACAACTAGAAGAACTATTAATATTTGCTTGATAGCGATGAAGATTGTTTCTTATGCGTGTAGTGAAAACATTCATTTAACGTTTTGCCGATGTCTACAAGTTGTGTTTACCTACTTATTTATTATGTTTGTGGCTATCACAAAAATCGAAAGCTAACTGTCAAAGAATATAGTACAGTTACTTCTAATATGTTTAAGTGAGTGTTGTGAATTGTTCCAAGAAATCTTTCGATAATATTTTTTGCCGAACTTTAATCAATTTAAATAAACATCCCTTCACCAATGAAAGATATGCTTTCACTCTCCACTATAATATTAATACTTCCGTACAAAAATTCAGCCATCCGTCATAGTTTCAGCATAACACGAAAATCACTCATTTTTGCTCGCAATGTCGCTCGTTCAAATGGCAAATACATGACAATAATATATAATTTACTACAATTAAAGGACTGTGCATTTATACCTTTTTACGACAATATTCAACAGATCTATTGGTAATTGATTTTTTCCAATCATTTCATATCTCTGGTACATTTAATACTCTCCCACCTAGACGCAATTAAAATTAATATCCAAGTTACTTTTGTAAATAGAGAGGAGAAAAATTGAAAATCATTGCGGATTAGACAATTGTCAGTGCAAATAAACTGTCTTCTCCTATAAACACGCAATTCTGTTTTTCGATGAACTCAATCGTAGATCTGTCATCATCCTCTGGTGGCGCGCAGAAAAACGTTTGCACATTTATGCACTTTTCAATCAGCGATGTACTGCTAGGCAAAAGAGTCCATAACAGTAATTATTTTGTACATACAAGGTTTATGATTAGATCATAGCCTACAGTACTCCTGAGATTCAAAAGAAGCGAACACACGAGTTTCATCCATATTGGTTAAGTACATTCAAATATCATCGCGATGTTGCACAACACCCTTGTGTCTTTATACAGGTGTCTGGGGAGGAAACATTGAAAGTTCACAAATAAGCTCTGAAGACAATTTTAAGCATATTTTGTCTAATAAACCACTATGATATTCCGAATTGTTGCAATGCAAATGTTTGCCTAGAAAGAATTTTTTCAAACCAATTTGAAGTGCTTATAGCGGCTTAGCCATTCGGAATAGCGAAGGTGTTTATTCGACAAAATATGCTTAAAATTGTCTTAAGTGCTTACTTTCTAATTTTCGACGTTTCCTCCCCGGACACTGAAGAAACACTCTCCAATTTTTGTATATCAAAAAATAACAATATTTAGTGTATCACATTTATCCCCAATTTTTTTCTACATAACTTGCTTAACCCCGACCCCGAACATTTAACAATAGTGTGATCATTTCAGAATTTTTGCAAATATAAACTTTGCTGATTAATTTACTCATTTTTTCTGAGGATCGAATCTATCCATGACCTTTGAATATATTTACACTTCGAGATGGAAAACAAAGTTACTTCATCAGAATTACATATATTACTTTCGACTCTTACAAATAAAAACCAACATGTGAGTTAGGAAATAATCAACCACAGCATTAATAGTTATAATATTTATTCAACATCCATGAGTTCATTCCATGGTGTCCCTAATTTGTTACTTTCTCATTTTTGCTTCTCCTCGTTATAGACCCAGTGAAGATGAAAAAGTGTTTCCCGAAAGTTAGCTTTGTGCTGTAATAAATATTGTAACAATTATTGTTATGGTTAATTATTTCCTAACTTTCATTATGGAGTACCAGATTTCTATTTCCACCATGTAGTTCTCTTCTTAATGTAATTTGTTTGGGGTTGGGAGATCTCAAGTTGAGAGTTCTATTAGAAATGCCCCACGCCAAACACGATCTTCACTGAAAAAATGGTTGGGCGTCCAATTTGTGGCAAAGATGCATGCGCTTCAGCTACTCTACATAGTAATTATTCTATCTAGTTGATCCCTACGTATTTGTTGATGTCATTTTCATTTGTTACCACAGATTCGTGGTGACACCTCGCATTAACGGTGTACCGAAGCATGTCCTGCTATTGCGAATACTGGTAATTCTACTACACCTATTGTTTCTATATATGCATACATTATTTAAAATGTTCGTCTTTTGTTTCATTAAATGCTTGATGAAAAGCATAGTTTTTTGCACTCTTTTCATTTCTGCTACAATTATTTCCTCTTTCTTAATGAAATGAGAGATGTGTTTTAATAAACTATCCAGCATGGAAAACTCAGCAGGGACGTACAGTCAAAAGATGTCACACTTATTGTTGAGCTAAAGAGCAATTTGATAGTATGTTTGATAAGGACGCATGTATTATAATGCCGCAAGAAAATGAATGCTATGTTCAGGATTTTTATTCTTGTAATTTTTTAGAATATTCCAAGGATACGTGAAATGAGTTGAGACAGTTCGTCACTTTAAATGGGAATAACGTGTAATTTATATAACACGGGCCATGATTTATATTATGACATGATAGTACGCCTTGGGTCAATAATGTTAACCATATTATTTGTAATTGTGATTTGTCTTGTAGAGCTTGAATGCTTAATTTTTGAAAACACTGCAACTGAAAATAATTTGAAACTTTGCAGACTGGAGTCAGTTACGATTTCAGACTGCACTGAATTAGGCGTGCCTTGCTAGACAAGGTTCTTTCCCGGGTCCTCAAGTCGATATTCTCGGGTATACAGTCAGAATTTATCAATTCGATTGACAGCACGTCAAGTGCAATATACTGACGTTTTTGCTTCACATGATTAATAACTCAACTTGTATTTAATAGTGTCAAACAAAAAAATAGTAATTTTTAACGCTTTATGCATTATTATAAATTGATATGAAATTAATCGATTACATTAGATTAAATATTTAATTTAATAAAGCCTACTCGATGCATATTAATCGAACAATTAAAGGAATAAAATATTCGATTAGATATTAAGTCGATTTTTTAAAATAATCGTCCTTCTATAGTTCCTGTATGTATTTACAGGCTTTTAAAACATTAATGTTGAATTTAGTCAAGCATGATAATGCCACTGCTCATTTTGATAGCATGATGCTATTGTTTTATTTTTCAACTCATTCACTGTAATTCCTTAGGGAGGCAAAACCACAGTAGATGTATTTATACAGTAGCGTTGCTCCGTGTTAAATGTCTAATGATAAAGTGTTGGTCAGCGATCCGTGGGGCGTTCAAGGAATAATTCGCTGCCTTAAAATTTGTAATACGTCATTGTTATACTAATTTGAACCAAAATGTAAATTTTTGTATTAATTTCCTTATTCATTTAACTAAAACATGTGAAGCAGAAGTTTTAAACAATTTTAAGGGAAGGAATGATTTAAATCTAATTAATGTTTTGTATTGAAAGTGAATAGTGGAATCATGAAAAAAAACAAGTATTTCTATACTGTTAATGAAAATATCTGGATGTGCGAGTAATCAAAGTAGAAAATAATAGTATATATGAGGTAATAACATTTCTGTTGGGAGGTAATAAAAAATTTCCGTCTCTCCTTCTTAGGTCTATTAAACAAGGAAAAAACAACATTACTCAGGATTCTTTCCATCATTATTGCTGCATATAACTGCCAAACAATGCGCCTCTTTCGAGACACGTATTGTTATTAAGGTGTTAACTGGATACGTATAAGAATTCAGATGGTTCATACCAAAAATGTTCAGATGTATGTCAAATGTGATGTTAAAACGTTGGTACGATGTAATTTTACGTGTTGCTTAATGACTAGCCCTTGAAAACCTAGAACTATAATACCACGAAATAATATAAATTATCTTTTATGTTTTAATTAGCTTTTAATAAACGAAATTCACAAACAATTCCGTATACTTCAGTAGCAGCTATCCGTAGTTTTACGTGATCTTCACCAGGATAATTAGCTGTAGTAGACGAGGGCATCCCTAACTTGCCAAAAAACTGGCTGAGCTGCGCTTCTGTATTAATATGTGTACTGTGATAAATTTCAACTTTCAAACCCGCCTCTGGGCAAAGGGTCCTTTGATTATTGTAAATCTAGTGCATGTTACCTGAATAAGCAACTAGTCATGCTACAGAATGGCACAGACTTTCCCGTATTAGTTTTCTATTTCCTTTGGTATCGGCTACCTATTGGAACTTACCACATCGCTGCTTCCATCTATCGCCACCCAAAGAAAATTTTTAAAACTTTTCTTAAGTTTTCGGTTTTCTATTAGTAGAATGGAAATATTATTTTAAGAACATTAAGAAACAATAATATCTCTTCCAAAATGATAATTTTCTTTGAAAAATTTGGAGCATTTTTAATAAAACCACGTTTAAGAGCTATTGTAAATTCGAAATTTAAATGTCTTTTCATATAATATTTTTGAGTTTTCGAAAAACTTCATTAAAAGTAATTTAAAGTACATTAACTCACAAATACATACATTGGTGTCTACAAATTGCTGGAACTGTGCATACGAGTATTACTGGCGTGAGAGATCATTCAAAAAATAATGTTACTTTGGAAAAACCAAAAAGATATCCCGAAATGAACTTAGTCATACTAAAATTGCAATTAGCACTAACCTTTCGGAAACTTTAAAAAAATTGGAGACTTTTTTGAAAAATGGCTTTTGAGCGTTTCTGAAATTGCAAAATTTGGTTCTACTTTTCACATAAAACGATTGCGTTATCGAGAACTTTTATCTGACATCATTTACAGCAGATATATTTGTAAATACAGTAATGTGAACAAATTACCGCTAATTTGAATATTAGTGACGTGATAGAAATCAAAAAATTAATATTTTAAAAATTTTTTAAACACCTGCCAAAAGGTTTATAAACATAAACATTTTTAAAAATTTTGAGCCGTTTTTGAGAAAACACAAATTGCACATTTTGCACAAATTGCACGCAATATTGCACGAAAACTACTAAAAATTTCAAAAAATGTACCTGACTTTAATAAAATAACTAATTATGGGCAACAAATTTCATTTGAAGAAAAATATCTATCTTTAATTTTGTATTTGTAGGAAGACACCGACAAAAATTCATACTTTTGTATTTTTCGAAAATTTAGAGTTAACTGTGTTATATCAGACCTATGCCACTTTTACACGAGTATGTGTAGGTTAATATATTATTACAAGAAATTTAAAGGAAAAAAAACGAAAATTTAAAGAAAGAAATTTTTGAAAAGAAATTGAAAATGTTCGGAGGGTATTCATGTCAAGTACTTTCAAATTTAAAAGAATGTTTTTCAAAATCTCGAAGATTCGACTCGAATCAGATGGACAGGGGTTTCTTCAATTTGGAAAAAATTCTACGCATGGTTTATGCGCAAGTAGTGTTCACAGGCGGACGGACGGACCGAGGTTTTGAAAATAACCTTTTTTTCGATATCAGGGGACCGTATTTCCGTCGAATTCTCGAAGTCGATTTCCCGCAGTATTACATTACTCTCCCTATACAACGTTTATTACTCCGTGTATACGTACTATACGGGAAAGTAAAAATACCTTATACAAATTGTTAAAATGTGATCTAAAAGTTTTTAGTTTCATTTCACTGGTTGCTTAGAGAGAAATCTACGAAGAGATGGCTTTTTTGATAACTCTTAATTATTTTTGGTGTGTGAATGAGTTATAATTTTTGTTGCTAAAAGTATTTTGATGGAGATTGAGTGGTATTGAATTATATATGTGCGTTTGTTGATCTTCTACCATAAAATGGCGTGAGATTGCATTAACCGTTTTTACTTCTGCTTTCAGTTATACATAATTTTCAATTAATTTAAAGTAAAAACTCTCAAACGTTCCTACAAACGTTCCCAAGTTAATAGGCACCAAGTACCTTACGCAGTCAAACAAATTATGTATCATGATAAGACACGCAAATTGTGATTAAATTCCAGTTGAAATAAAAGTGTTCTACCATTGAATTAGTAAACGTAATTTACTTCCAAAAAAAGATAATTGAATGTAACAAATCTTTACACTTATTACTCGTTGCCTTTTCTTCAAATCTATCCTCAAGCATGATCTTTATTGGCTTGATCTCGTAATTGGCTGGTGTAGCGCTCTTTAGTGATGTCGCCAAATAGTCTTTTCGTCTCGAAGCGCGGCGTTGAAATTGAATAGCCCATTTCCCGCTCTTAGTAAGAAGGACCCCAACCGGGTATGTGAAGGCAGGGCAGCGGCATACGCAAGCGCTTCCTTGAGCCTGCGCACGGAGGGCGAAGTCCCCGTTTGTGTCTTTCAGCGTTGCCCTTCCACTCTGTCTTGAGCAATCAGAATAGAAAATCTCGTGAAAAGCGTCAGCCACAACAACACCCATTTCTGACACTGACGGTCATCACTGTCGGTTACTCTAGAAAATGTACTGGAATCCATACTGGTCCCAGTATGAATTCCTAATCAAAGTTCCCTTGTTTATGCATAAAAATGCTTTGAATGCTTTCAATTTTTCTCCGTCGACGAGGTGAAAATAATGCAAATAGTGCATTATTATTATTACTATTACTATTATTATTATTATTATTATTATTATTATTATTATTATTATTATTATTATTATTATTATTTGACCTTTAGCAGCCAAACTTCAACAAATCTGCTTGCCCGCGGGGACAATGTCCAGGAGCTTGTCGATTGCTGGAGAAAATTGTGTAGTGGAGAGCGGTGCATCCATTAAGTTTGGCGATTTCACAAAACGTTTTTTTTTTCTGTGGAGCTCCGAAACTGCTTGGCCATCGCATCATGTAAATAGTTCTCCCAAGTAATATTATTAAGTTCTGCTCTGGATGTCTAATGGGATATTTTTTTTCAAAAATGGCATTGCAGGGATTGGATTTGAAAGCAACGACCGACAGACGACGGTTTCCATTTCTTGTGTCAGTCTAGAGACTTCTGCTGGGGTGCAACCCATCCGAACCCCTCCCTCCATGCTTTCACATACGATAATGATCATTTCTATCGTTGAGATATAGACAGTCACTTCACATGTTTTTGTGGGTTGTAAACCTGCGCAAACAGGTACGAGGTTCTGCGCTGTAATATTATGACGGCATCCTCGGCTAGCTTTTGGACTTGATAAAATACATTAATATATTGGCTCTCCTGAAATCTCTCTTCGCGACCTTTTTAATCACAAAACATTGTAATTATTTAACCTGCGTACGTTCAGTGCGCTTACTGTTAGCCTTCTTTCAGGCCATTATATGGAAACAAAGGTGTTATTAAACACGTTTAGGTCCACTGGGATAAAAAAATTGACATTTTCAAAACATTAAACAAGAGTTCTACGTTTTAGGGTTTATAAGACATCTACAGACGTGATTAATAGCTCACTTTTTTGTAGAGAAAAGATGTATTAACATTATTTTTAGTCGAATCCTTCTGGTATATTTTGGAAGAAGTTTAGAAAAAGAAACTTGTTTTCTAGGAGGGAACATGCAGTGGGGGGAGGGCAGCATGGGGAACCAGCAGAATATGAATCTTTTGCTTTGTTTCACCAGACTGACAATAATAAAAACTACTTTTGTTATGATATCTATTTAAAAACCATAAATATCAATGAAAATGTATTGACATAAATATCTTCGAAGTTGGAGCATGGAGAATGACTGAGCCAGGCAAATATACTACTTTAAATTTTCTTTTTATTGTAAATTTTCACAACAAAAAAGTCAGCGTAAATATACCTAATACACATAAATATAAACGTAAATGTACCAGAAGATCCACTGTAGAAAGTAAATGTTGAAATTAATTTAAAGACAACATTAACGTTAAAGTTTGTACGAAGAATTGCAATTCTTTGAAAAATTTGGAAATAAAATTCAACATCGTGCAACTGCATCCTCTTCGTACTAGAAGATTATTTTCACAAACTGGAGTTGGGAAGCGGACGCATAATTTTTTAGTGCGGTTTCTACTGCCGCGGTTGCCATCAGGGGCGATGCAACCCGCACCCCCCGCGAGTGCACTCCGCCAAGACGAGTTCCAAAAGCGAGCCGGCGCGGCGCGCTGCCAAGCCCTCGTGTCCGGAGCGGGTTTTGCGCATGGCCGTCGCTGCACGGCGGCTGCTCCGTCTCTCTCTTTCTCTCTCCCTCTCGGCAGGAAGCCTGGGCGCTGCTCGGGGGCGGGGCGCGCCGAGCCGAGGCGAGCCGAGGCGCGCCAACAGTGGGCGTAGACTTGGCAACTGCGGACAAAATCTCAATAATTTTAAGTGGAATATTTATGCGTTTGTCCTCTAAGATTGCTCATGGGGACCGTACTAGTTGTGATCCCGGGTTCGATTTCCGGTCGTGGCAAAAACCGTGTTGTAGCTTTTCTTTAGAATCGTCTCAGTTTCTATAGCTGTGTGACGAAGAAAATCCAAAGTAGGAGGAGTTCGCTAAGTACGGTCAATGTTAGCCACATGTCTCTCTTACCCTTTAAGCATGGGAATTAAACAAGGTTAAGACATGGGTAGTAATATGTAGTAAAATATTTTTGTATTACACTTTTTAAGTATGATTGTAGTGTTTTTCTCATTAAAATGTTTAAATTATTCACTTTAAACGTATAAAGAAATGTTATAAAGAAAGTCGCAGATGAACGCGAAAAATAATATGATTAATCTCAAAGTAAATGTAAAGAATGTAACCTTAATTTAGCAATTTTTTAATGTTGTCTTCGTGTATAGTATACAGGTTTTCTTTGTTTTTCTTGTTTATCAAAATATCACGATGCTACGATATTATCAATATTTTAACAATGAAACGTTTGCTAGATGCAAACTGTCACTCTGAGGATTCTAATTACTGAACAATGTTCGTCTCGGCAACTCTAACAAAGAAGAAACACATTCCATTAAAATAAACAGGTAACAATAAATACGGATGAAAATAGATTCGCGTAATGAGGTTGGAGGTCATGTTTCTCGCACCCACGAGCTTTTGGAAACATTTTCCGCACCCCAAAGAAACAGCTCTTTTAGAAAACCAATCATACGTAAAAGCTTCTGTAAATTGTTGAGTTTTGAGTTTAAACTTTATAATTAATATTTTTACACATGAAATTATGACGTTTCACACATCAATACACTAACATATTGAATGTAAAAGAAACACATTTCGAAAAGTAAAAATTGATTAAATATCATGATAATTAAAATATAATATATTTCAATATTTTGAAGTAAAGTTAATAAATTGATACCAATTTGAATATTTTTATTAAATTATTTTTAAAGTTTTGAATTGTCAAAAAATGACACAAAGGTAAAAATAAAAGTACCCTTGCGCAATTGCACACAGACCGATTTGGCCTAAAGGGGAATTGATGAAGGTGTCCACCTATTCGTCGCCAACGGCACAATGCTTTGGCTGCCTTTACCCTCAGAAATGATTCGGGTACATACTTGGAAAGGAGGCTGAGTCGACCTCCGAGCAGCCCTAAATGACAATAACTAGTTACGAATTCCAACCTAACAAGGAATTCGAATCTGTGTCCTCTATGTCAGGAAGTCAGCGCCCTATCATTGAGCCACTCCGTCTCCGGTGGCGAAAAAAATCTTTGAATTATTGGCAACGCATCGTGTGTAGGGGTGCGTCGTTGTTGCGGCCCACTGCGTCCGTGGCGGGTCCCGCGTCGCAGCGGCGGCGGAGGC
>BOPP01000170.1:1237556-1266593 GCA_017312745.1 Gryllus bimaculatus
CCCCCGCCTCCCCTCCTGCTCGGCGGTTGGCGCGGCCGCTGACTCACCCGGCGGAGCCTGCCCGAGATGCTGCTGGAGCACGCGCCGCCGCCGCCACCCGCAGGCGCAAACACTGCGGCGCCCACGCCAGGACGCACCTGCCTCCGGGCGAGGGCAACAGGGCGCCTGGGGCGCGGGGCTCTGCACGCCCGGGAATATTTGGGTGGCCAGGTTGGCGGCAATGGCTGCAGGGCTGTTTCCCTTTTCTAAGGGAATGTGAAATGTAGCACTACTACTCTTTCCAAGATGTTTATACTTTTGACAATGAACTATAAAAAAAAGAATGTTAGTAACATAAAGCTGTGGAATACATTTGGAAGGGGGTTGTAGTTACTCTTTCCCAGGATATTATCTAAATTAATACAATTTCGATTTGAACAATACAATTAAATCAATACTTTTAAATACCACTAAAATAATTTATGGAATTTAATATTATAAGCATTAGTTTTATTTTAATATTATTTCGGTTTCAATTTAACTTTTGTCAGTTTATTCGTAAATTACTATGTGCACGGGCATCGAAATTCAGAAACTGCACTTCGTAGACACAGGGATTTAGGATTAATTTAAAGAAATGCACAATGTCATAACGATGGAAATATTGAATATATATTCGTCTTTTAATTTAGATAATAGTATTTTGAAACTACACCTATTTTAATCACACCCTTATGTGATTTCAGAAATAAAAAAGTTTTGATTTTATATTGATTAAAATCTTCCTGGATAGTGATATACTATATTTGGTTTTTTATGAGAGATAATGAACATTTCGCCGTAAAAATGGGATTTGTTAATCTTTGGAAGAAAACTCTTTTAAGAGAACAATAAAAGCAAGCCAAACGCGGACTTACAATTTTTTTACGGTAACACTTAAATCACTTATATTGAACTTTAAATAATTTTAAAATTTCAACAATATATAGTTCGATTATTTTATATATTATATTACAGTCTGAAGGTTATTAAACATAGAAAAGGATCGACCAATTCAACAGACATTCTAAACCGTAGTAATATATATGGACAAACATATTAGTTAACAAAGTAACAAGTCATTAATTCTATTTGTAAAGTGTTTCAGTATCACAGTGCAAAGTCTGTGTTCAAAGGAACAAAAATAACAAATAAAAACTGTCAGAATAAAAGTGTTTATATCAATTTAATAGAAATATGTGAACTTAAGTATACGTTTCGGGTCAGTGAACTGATGATCCTTTACAAGCATTGAAAGATAACTTGGTCTTAATAGGACTGAACCAAGTTGTCATGAGTAATATTTACTTGAAATAGTCTAGTGGTGTAAGAAATATTGAGGATCAAAAATAAGTTAATATGTTTTAAAAACTCGTAATTTATTCACATGTACACTAGTCAACACTAGTGTTGCTGAATATTAAATGAATGATTAAACATGAGAACACAAGTATCATTATACATTCGTTCAAAACTACGTTGCTGTGGCATGGCAAGAACGTGCATATTGTGACCCCCGAACCAGTCTTGCCTTATCTGCCGGCTAGCTCAGATGGCAATGGGTCACTTGCAATTGAGTAAGGTGGACGTTGTTGTTTAAGAATGAAATAAGTTATTAAATGAGGTAAAATTTAAAGTTAAATCACACAACAATAAGCATAAGCATAGTAAGAAGTGCGTTCCTACTTAAGTCAGTTTCTCAGAAAACAAAACTTATTCCAGCTAAAATCTAACACACTCGTAATTCCAAGCAGTTGAATGCTACGTAAATTAGAATTTGTATATTATTTCATAGTTCATTATTCGTGTCTTACATTCTAGCGTTTGTTACACAAATTGTTTTAAAAATTATTTAAAATCTTTTATAATTGCTTTCTTTAATTGAGTTAAATGTGAAAACAAATAGATGATTTCGCTTTGAATAATATGTGGAAATGGAAGAGCAACACGAATAAAAACCGAGTAATTTTGATGAATATAAAATAATATATTTAATTATCCATTTTAATTTTCTTTCTAGTGGTTCTAAGAATTCTAATTGCAAAATTTGTATCTCTTACGAATTAACGGTCATTATTGCTTGTTCCTACTCTTTGTTGTAACGCACTGATAACCCACTGATAATAAAAGGCGATAATGACGACCGCCTTTCGTTCCCGTTAATATGAATATGAACTAATAATTTGTTTACACCTACAATACACATCGCGCAGCGTTTATACATTTATATAGAACGGGAATACACTGAGTTGAATGGCAGAAAACGTTTCGTTTAAAAATTTAAATAAAAAAAATGTTTTCACGATTCGTTTTTTTAAGAATTTTTCAAATAGAAGTTGAAGTGTAAAACAAAAATAGTTATATTGTAATATTAATAATATCGCAAGAAACAACGTGGCACCACTAGCTTAAAAATCAAAAGAGTACATGAAATAGCGTATATGTCATGTAATTCAGTGCATGATTCACAATCCGTACAAGACGTTTTAAGAAAAATATTGGAGTTATTTTTGAGAAAATAAAATGTTTCGTCTTTGAAAATGCCCAATTTTGAGTTCATTGACAAAGAGAAGTTTTTGAGAAAATTTATGTGAATTAATTCAAAGAGCATGTTGTCAAAAATAAAACAGTGTATAACAAATGCCCGTTATATAAGTAATAACGACGCAATACATAAAGAAAATAAGTTCTGTAATTTTTAAAAAATCTAAATAATACATCCAAATATAGTTTATGTCACGTCATTCAGTGTATGTAGCACTATCCGCGCAGAAAGTTTAAAGAAATAATTGGAGGCTTTTGATATTATTTTGTTTTTAAATTTCTTAATATTTTCCATATTTCACTGAAAATTAAGTAGTCATATTTTCGAAACATTGTATTTGTCCTGATTTAAAGATATAATTTTGAATAACATGTTATTCAGAAGAAAAATCTTTTCTTCAGTTATGTAGTAGTAGGAAGACACAAAAAAATTTGAACTTTTGCAATTATTAAAAATTTGGTTATTTCATCGAAATTGAGACTTGTGCTATTTTTAGATACTTTAATCCAAAGTTAAGTTTAATCCAAAAAATTGGTGCCATTTAAAAAAAAATTAAAATGTTCTTGAGTGTTATTGTGAAGTTTTCTTCAAAATAAAACATCTGTTTCAAATTTAAGGGACCGCATTAGCAGTCAGCTCGACTGGGAAATATCAATTTTCACGCACAGACGTTCTACCGTAAAATAATTTTTAGTTATCAAGAACCCACAAAACTTGGATTCTGACTTCACGACGACGTGTAAGAGGAAATAATAAACTACGAGTACATGTATGAATCAGAATTATCCTCTTTTTCGGTATCAAGGATCTATAATACAATTTCTTTGGCCGAAACAAACGCCGTTTTTTGCCGCTGAATTACATAACTTCCTCTACACTACGTAAGTAGTACGCGAGAAAGAAACAATATATTTGTGCTGTTTGTAAATTACAAAACATTGAAACATATAAATCTGCGTGCATTTACCTAAAATGATTCCATCAACCTGTTTCTAGAATTTTAGAAACTTAGGGTGAAACATTTTTGAGATAATGTGTCATATGTTCAGGTAATTAACATTGAGAGATAGGTCTTTGTTTCTCCTCATAACTAATATTGTAGAATATTATAAAATATATGGTGGTGTAGGGTTTCCTTTAACGGCACAATCTCTTTTTGTCAGTTGCACACTGGCAACCGTCACACTGCCCAGACTCTCCATCCGCATTAGGCAGAATCACATAGTGTTTTCGTTCACTGGCTCTGTGGTTACCAGTGCTCAGATCGGTGATATATGAAACGTGGAAGCTGCTGTGGATTTTTATAATTAATGGGGTTTATTGTGAAGTTATTACCTGTCTTGTCCTTAACTCAGTGTGAAAGTTATGACTCCTTCCGACCTCAGCACAAACGTGAGAACTGATTCAACTTGAGTTCAACAAGCTTCTAACAACCTGAATATTAAGAAAATTTATAACGCTAACATTAAAACTCTCTCGTTTATACAGAAAAGAAAATTCGATTATTATTATTATAATTATTATTATTATTATTATTATTATTATTATTATTATTATTATTATTATTATTATTATTATTATTATTTATTAATTATTATTATTAATTATTATTATTATTATTATTATTATTATTATTATTATTATTATTATTATATATTCGGCGAACAGTGAACCAACTGCAGTGCTCATAAACAACAACAATTACCTACCTAAGTTTATCTTCAGTATATTGTGGTAGAACGGGCATTGTAGTAATAATCCAATTAGTCGCATCCTTTGTTTTCGCCGCCAAACATTTGTTTCTCCGGATGATGCACAGAAATTACAAAATGTATTTCAATTATTTTTAGATACATGAATCAAAATATGAATTTACTTGGTTTTATGATATAAATAGAACCACACCGCCAAAAACTGACCAAATTAATATCTATAGCAAATAACTGATGAAATTCTTCATCCCACGGAAATAGAAATCACCCAACCATCTAGATTCGTTATTGATAACACTGAGAATGACTACCTCGACAGAAGTTCAATCTCCACCTCCTAAAAAAAGATGAATGTGAGTTTACACTTTTAACCATGCCTCTGCTAGCGATTCAGCTTCGGTCAGCATTACAGTAGTAAAGTCGGCTTACTCTAATCCAGTTAACTCAAATGAATACTCTTCGGACTTTGACCTTTCAACTTTCCACCTACCCCAGTAATATCTCCTTCAATTGATTGATTATTGATAAGGTCATTAGTCCTGTAAGTGTAAGCATGTTTCCTCGAGAGGCGACGGTGATCTTCTACCGCTGGATGGTGAGATCTGGCGCCGTCCTACTGACGTTTTTTCTCAACGGAATTCTCTCAACCAGGTATCTCCCACCAACGATGCACCACCCAACCGGCACAAGCTCTAAACTCCCGACCGGTTTCCCAGCAAGTGTGGTAGAGTAGTGCACGTGATTGAAAGTGTGTGTGTGTGTGTGAAGGGTGAGAATAGGACAAGGATGGGGAAGGAAACTTCGCGCGCGGTCCGTGACCTGTTTCTTACAGCACTGCTCCGGTACACACCTAGTATTGATAGGTGAAACAACGGAAAACCACCAATCAAAGCAGCCGACTGCTATAATTCTCTTCCAAATAGCAACTGAATTCGACCCAGCTATGTAGCTAGTGCCGAAACCCCTCTTCCTTCAGCAGGATAACGTCGCTGATAAGCACAGTGAAGAAGACTCGAACAAAGGCCCTGCAAGTAGAAAGAAAACGCGTCTTTCTACGGGCTACTCATCACAAACTTCTCTAGCAAAGGCTTGTTTGACTCGGTGACTGGTAAAGCTGCCGCGGATGCCTCGTGACCACACAACACTACAATTTTGCCCGCGAGCTGCCTTGTGTTGGGGAGGGGATGGACGACACTCAGCGGCAGGGAAAAGGCTTCGGTAGAGGACTGGGCGCTGGATCGCTCACGGGGTGCACGACAAGGGTGAGGATAGGACAAGGAAGACACACACTTTCAATCACGTGCACTACTCTACCACACATGCTGGGAGACTGGTCGAGAGTTTAGAGCTTGTGCCGGTTGGATGGAGCCTCGCTGGTGGGAGATACCTGGTTGAGGGCAACGCGAATTATCTTTCTATTTCTCGCCTTATTCTAGTAACTTTAAGAACCTGGTTAGTGATATTGATCTCATTGCAAATCTTTGTGCTTTGAGCATCACGAAAGTAATACTAAAATTACACTTTTAATGTCGAATATTTTAAAATTTACATGTGCTTAAAAGAAATGTGCCAAACGATTATCATTATTTCAAAAAATTCCGGAAATATATCTGGAAAATATAGCTTGAATTTAAATTTTCAAAATGTGCCAAAAGTGTTGAGAAGAGTTGTTATTAAAAAGATTGTAAAGCGTACATACTACGTTAAAAATACAATGCAAAATATTTCCGTAGCGGAATGAAGGTGAAACCAATTGGAAATTTATTATGAATCAAAATCATTGTTCAGACGCTTTTAATCTTGCCTAGATAGATCCCTTCTTCAAGATTAACAACATAAAATTTATATTTTGAATATGTGCATGCAAGTTGATACTGAAAAGTGCGTATAATTTAATTACTGGCACTGAAATACTGACAAAGTTGCTGCGTCCATTTCGTAGTTTCCGCTGAATGGGGACCTGTCATCAAGTTAGAGATGGACGCGCCATGCGCTAAGCCATCCTAAAGGTCATTCGACTACTCTCTTCCTCCCCACCATAATCCTTCCTCTTCCCGCCAAAACGCCTCCCTCAGCTCGCGGGCCGAGCCACGAGTCGTCGCTACCGCTCTCGCTCTTGTGAGATCATTTGGACAAGCCGGCTTCAGCATGTTATCTGCCACCGTCATTAAATCTATGGACGGTAATTCTGCATCTGACACAGGACGAACTCAAATCCAAGATGAAATTCTTAAAACAAGGAAACGTTTTTCGAAAGAAACAAAATAAGATTACCCCAAAATAAAAGCTTACTAACAATAAGGACGACTTATCTTGAATGCTTATAATTAAGGCAAGTTTTTTCAGGTAAATACATATATTTTCCTTGATCTTGATCGTTGATAGTTGAGTGGAAAGTCGAGTAGCGTCCCACAGTTTTTGTATATCAAATTCCATGTCACATAAATAAAGTATTTAAGTTGCATAAAAATAAATATTTTCGTCGAAACAAACATTATTACAAATTTCGCTTGTGAGAAAATTAATATTTTCAGTATTTTCAAGTTGAATACATTGAGTTGTTTGAATACATGGTAAAAAATGCACCAATTTGGAATGCAGTGATTGGTGACACATAACATGTTACTGTGGATCTTCCCCGATATTGAGTGGGATGGGTCTGACTCCCGACCTGTCAAAATGTCTGTGGGCTATTTTTACTTCCTCGCATTAACTTCGTAAGAAGAGGAAGTTATATAATCGTGTACTGGAAAGCGGCGAATTATCGACAGAAAAAACTGTTGTTGCTGGACCTTAGTAAGAAAAAATTAAATATCCTGTTGACTCGACAAACCGGGCCCGCAAGAGTTACTATCTGAGGAACTCAGCGCTCCTGCAGGCATCGGACTGATATATTATTTCATTTTAATGGATCATTTCTTCGCATTAAAGAGAAAATAGAAATTAATATATCTGAATTTTTGAATAACTGTCAAGTAACTTCTAAAGAATGTCTTAGGCCAGATATCCAGAGACGTAGCATTCTGTAGCATTTGTAAAACCCTTGCTTTTAAATCTTGCTCCAATTTATTTTTTTTATTATTTATTTTTTATTTATTTATTCTAGCTAGGTCCTCTGCAGCCGCATAAGATAAATTCATTGATATATTTACACATACATACACAAAAATCATTTGATACATTATAAACAGAAATTTAGCTTTAGATATAATACAATACAGTGATTATATACAGTAGTTTATAGTGAGAAAAGACCTATCGATTTATGTCTATGGGGGATCGAACTTGGTAACTTTCTTTTTAATCTTTTGCGATGAGGAGTTTGCTTACCTATGTGAAAGTGAATAGCTGAAAGGATCTTTAATATTTTGGAATATAATGTTATGGATAAGAGAGATGCTCCTGTTTCTCTAGACGAAGTGAACGCGAGATCTAGTAAGTTGATTACTTTGCCCGCGACCTTGATATGCCTACTTTATATAGAAAACTACTTCCTCTAGCGAGCCCCTGGTGTAGCCAGAGCACACGTTTTGTGAGTCCTTGTTAACTAAAAATCAATTGACGAGAAAACGCCTATCAGTCCCTCCGTCCGTCCGCCCGTCTGTCTGCCCATTTATCACCAACGCTAGTTTCTAAACCGTTCAGCCGACTTTCTCCAAAATTGATATTCCCCGATCGATTTGTACGAACTCAAGGCTTTTGGAGTTCCAAACGGATATTTTAATTTTCTAGGATACTTTTACATGAATATTTTGGTTACTAGATTTCGTATGAGTAATAAATGCATATATTCCTGCGTTTGAAACATATTTTTTATTTTTTAATCACATAAAAAATATATTTCTCTCGTTTTTTAGCACTTAAAAGTCTGAACTCTAGTTTTAATTAACCAATATCACCTGACAGACCTACTAGATGAATATCCGGTAGTTGGCACTGACTGAACACAGCATGCCATCTGCGACGTAACTGCTCAATGTAATGGTTTAACTTCTAATAGTTATGACTAGTAGAAAACGTATCGTATGAAACACGAAGCAATGAGCATTAACATTGTCGAATGAAGTTTACAATACTCGCTCGTATCGTAATATCACTTGAAACTCGTGTATTAATACCCATCATTATTACATCATAGTTTTAATATTATTACACGAGTCAGCCAAACGATTAATACGTTTTCAGCGATAGAAGCAAAATTCCGAAGGTGTCTGACGCCACACCAGCTGCACCCTCGGCCGTCGTCGGGCCGTGCGCGGCGTGGGCGGCAGGCTGGGCGCGGGGGCGGGGTTAGGCCGTCCTGCCGCCCGCGCCGCCCACGCCCCCCGATGGCACGTGATGCGCAGCGGGGCGCGGGCGGCGCGGCTGCTCAGAAATTGCGAAACTCGGCACTCCGATGGCGCAGCGGCGCCGCGCTGACGCCGCGCCGCCGCCGCTGTCACGGGGCGGGGCGGGGAGGGGGCGGGGCTGAGTCAGCAACGCAACAATGCGGAGAGCACAGGAGGCGCGCCAAGAGGCCTATGAATGGCAAGAAATGCCATTTTGAATGAGGAGGCAGCAACAAATGGGGAAAACCTCAAATTGATTCGCTCATTCTATTCCGTTCATTTGCTTGCATGGGATAACTACAAATTGTTTCCTTTCATTAGTTTACAATTAGAATGACAACATGTATTATCAAGTGGTTGTATCTAAAATGGTTTGTTAATAAGGAAGCTAGGGGTATCTAATTGGGAATATATAAGATTTTAGTTCGTGGATATTGAATTGAGAAGGTACACTTCTCTAGATATTAGCGTAATATTGTTTTCACGAGGCAGCATCATGAACATTTTTACTAGAGTAGGCAGCTGCCTTCGGAAGATATTGTAAATTGTTTTATATGTGCTTTGAAACGTATATTAAAAATAGGTTTTAAACATAGTATTTGTCCGACTCGTCAATTTTTGGGCATGCAGGTACAACCCTCGAAGGACGAGTGTGACATATACGTCTCACTAAACAAGTAATGACACGACTTAATTCCTATTGCTACATATCGATATTTCTATACATGTAAGTGTATTTTTTTTGCAGAGGAGACTGGTTTGTCAGTTTATTGTACGATCGTGCCTCAAAAAAATGTTTTTGTATGTTTTCACGAAGTTAAAAAATGGTGATATTTTTTTGATGAACCCTAATCACTGATAAGTTGAATTCATGGCCTATTTTTTGTTATCAATTCAATTTATCTAAATGATATATCTATAACAGATAGTTATAACAGTATTATTATTATTATTATTATTATTATTATTATTATTATTACGGGAAGCTGAGGAGGCGTGAAAAAGTCAGTGTGACGTATATGTCACATTCGTCCTTGTCCACTGCTTTTCACTCCTCTCAACAGTTTTCATTTTTTCACTTCGTTCTATTGTAAGTCAAAAATCGGAATTTTATAAGAAATAAAAAATGTAACAGAAATACCGACAGTTTTAGAGACTGACTGGCTATTGAAAAATTAGTTTAGTAGCTTGAATATATTCAAAGCATCGATGGTGAGGTTAGTATACAAGAAGATATTTTAATTGCACCACCACCTCCAAACGAGCTAACTGACGAAAACGCGAAAACGGTGGTAACGAGAACCCAGGAGGTCTGCAGAATAATTTGAGTGACAATAAATTGGTGAGACAGTTTTGCCTTATGGAAGATTGGGAAATGGTTGGACAAATGTTTGGTTGCAGTTGCTTCAATTCGGAGAATCTTTAGTCAAGCATGAGAAGAGATATTCATTCAAAGAGAAAAAAACATAAATGTGAAGCAATTATTAGCATATACAAAAGAAATATGGGTAGAACCGATCAAATTGATCAAGTTCTAAATCAATTTCGTATATCTATCAAAGGTAAGATATGATTCTAGACAATATTGACGTTGCTCGTAGTTAAAACAATAAATCGTGCTTGCCAGATTTATAAGAAGTTAGGAAGAAAAATCACTAAACCGGAATTGAAGAAACTTCGCTCACGAATGACGTTGCCATTACATACCTCAAAAGATATAAAAGAGCTACCAGATCTGTAGTTTTAACAGCTCTATCGTCGAAGAGATCAACAAGGGATTTGGACGACATTCGCTACTATTGAGTAGGGAACGTTTAAAATAAAAAGAGAAAGCGTGCGAATGTTGAATGCAAAAGTTTCGTTAAATCAGTGTGCATGAAATGTAACGTTACTTTGTGCTTGAAATGCAATATACTGTTTCATAGAAAAAATTACTGCTTTTCTACCTTTTCACATCAAAAAACGTTTTTAAGAACTAAATTGTGAAGTGTAATTTAGTTTCTACTGATATTGTAGTCATTGTACCAAATAAGTGCTTATTTTTAGCAAGTAAATGCCTGTTTTTTTAAATATTTTCTCTCTTAGTTAGGAGTTCTCCGTCGAAGTGGCGTGCACACATTTTCTTTAGGATAAATAATGCTTGGTACAAGATAGTGATGGTTGTATCTGCTCAAGTCTCCCACTTTGTCTGAAAAAAATAGTCTATTAATAATGGACAAAGGTCTATCATAACATGTTTAGGGTTACTTCGTTGATGAGAATGGATTGCCTGATTTGTCCCCCGATCTGCCGATTGGGTTGCGAACGTCGAATGGTTCTCGGTAGGGCCAACCGGGTTATGGGTGCAGCCTTGCGTCGTGGAGTGGACACCAATCATTAGCACGCAGCGGTCTCCGTGTTGTAGTTCCTCTCTCGTAGCGATGTTGGTGACAGTTAGTTTGCCGGGTTAGGCCGGCTCACGCCACCTTCCCGCGTCAATCTGTACGTCACAATGGGTAGTACACCGTGGCCGGTGCTTATCGGACGGTTATTTACTGCGTCCACCAAACAAAATAAATTCAGGGTGAAGTTGTCACTTTGCTCGGTTAATTTGTAATAACCGATTGTACCGAAGATTGCTTCCGGAGTATGTAAAAGTTATTTGTATAAGTGCACAGTCTCTGCCATAGGCGGAATAATAGCAGAGTTGTTGTCGACCGACTCGTAGTCGGAGATCTTGGCATGTGTCGACTCGTTGAAGTTCAAAAGTTGTCTCTCGTTTCATCTAACTCACCACTGCGCCGTCCTGTACCCACTTTGTTCTCCACGGAAGCGTCGCTCTTCGGTCACGTACCGCCTGTTTTGCCATTTTTTCTACGTGCTTTTTCTACTGTGGTTGGTTGTGTCAATCCCCAATCTGATGGCCTACTTTCTTTGGGAGTATTAATTGGGCGTTATTGTGTGATTTCCGTTGACGAAGGATGGCCGGGGATTGCCGCCTAGCCTGGGAAAGCTAGCTGTCGCCATTATAGTTTGTCCCGGAGGATTAGAGGGGGCATTTATAGAACAATGTTAATCTAGTCTTTCACAGCACCAAAAACGTCGATTGCGCGGAACGCGGGCTGACAGAAGTCGAGTGACTTCCGGTAGCGTTGAAGACGCGTGCCGCGCGGAATATCTCCTGATTATTTTGAGGCAAACGGGCTTGGATTTTCAAGGGTGGCGGTCAGATTGGCTCCGTGGCAAATGCTTATGTTTGAAGGGCGCCTTCAGCCCTTGGCCAACCACGCTGCTGTGCGTAACAAATGACAAGCGACGCGTGGGCGGGACGAACATAATTAAGCACGTGGATGAGGTCGATGTCGTGAGAAGCACGTACCAATACAATATCGATTGCAATTTTTATTTAAATTTTTATTTCATCCCAAATTTTTTTTAAGTATCATCAATCTGATGAATCAATTCATAAAAGTTGTAATTTACAACGTTTTACCAATGGACTTCTAGGTGCAATGGAAATCATAAACCACACATTTTCTATAATTCTGAGAGAATATCCCTAACGAAACCGGATAAAAATGAATGACAATCAATTTGTCTTGTCGACAGGAATCGAAAGAGCTATTGGTGCAGTAAGTCACCCAAAACATTTTAGTTGCTTAAACACTCATTTTTAAAGATATGTTTTAAGAATATTTTAGATGTATTCACAAAATCGTGATAGGTTTTCCTCTAAAAGACCGAGTTGCTTCGAATGACACTTCATCCTTATCGACCGGATGTAGTCTAACCTTGAGTAACTGATTGACAGACGAGCACAGATTGTTCGATTGCTGTAGGTGTCTCACACCATGCAAAAATATACCGGCATCATAAACAACGATTTCCAAACAATAATTTATATTTTTAAACTTTTTCTGATAAGATATAAGCAGTTATTTCTTGGTCACAATTTTTACAGACTGTTCTCCGGCCTTTATTCCTACGTCGAACAACGTCGAATGTCGCATTGCTGCGTCATCAGGAACTGTCGCGTGGTCCAGGATAGTTGAAATCACTTCTAATACTTTTTCAATTATATTGCCCTCAATCTTCTCACCTGAATACTAATTTACGAAAACAAATTGTTAGCGTTAATAATATTGTTTCGGTACATTTTAAAGGACGAATAATACGCTCTGTGTATGAAAAGAGTATTATAAAATATTGCTGCAAAAATCAGAAAATCTATGTCGTGTTATAGAAATGCAACAGGTCGATATGTATGTATGATGTACACAAACCGTTCACAAAGTTTGCGATATATTTCGTAGTACACTACACTAATTAAAACGGTTTCTAAAAACACAGTGAAATTCAAAACTTGATACAGAACAAACAGAAGTATAAATATCGGATCACTGTGATTTTATATACGTACATTTATTAAATGCTGGCTACTAGATTTTTCTTAGTATCAGTTTACTCAGGAAATATTCTTCAGAATCAAAATTATATTTTTATATAATACTCAACTTGGTTAATCTTAATATCTAACTCATATGACGAGTCAATGCAGATAAAAAACCTCATAACACTATTAATAAACAATTACTTTTCCATTTTGTCCCCAGAATTATAAAACAGTGGGAAGTGACTTCTGTTTATTTTCGATTTCTTCAAAGTCCTCAACATGCACAATTTATTGCGCATTTCCAATACTCGTAGAAGAAATGTAGAATCGGGAAATCATTAGCGTTATTTGTGATCAGTGAGTGCACTGCAATTCTGATGGCGCGGCTTGGCTGACAGGATGAGGTTCTGGTGACCTAAACTCTTGCATAACCTCAGACTCGCATGCGTTATAGAGCTCATCTAGTTTACATCAAAATTTCGACATTTCAATAGTAGGTGTTTTTCTTCGTTTGTTTCGAATAAAAGGACAATTTTACTTTCTCGCATATAACTAACGTGGTACAAAGTATTTTATTGGTGTGGTAAAAATTGGTGATTTTAAGTCATAAAATATCTTATTATAGAGGCAAGATATCAAAAATGTATAAATCTTGTTCCATTTTTAGTAAATTACTTCCCCTAATACGTGTAGCCAGAATACGTTTTGTGTGTTCTCGATACCGAACAATTGGCAAGTAGCAAATAGTCTGTCCGTCCTTACGTCTGTCTGTGGTCAACACGTGAACGTTTCAAGACCATTTTCAAAAAAATTTATATTACCTCATCCATTTTGCCAAACATAATTGTTATGAGTTTTAAAATGATATTCTAACCTGGTTTTCGTGTTCCTGAAGAAAATCAAGTTTTCCCGTCATCTACAAAATGAGAATTTGTGACGTTTTATTCACTTTTGGAAACTCAAACTCTGTACTCTCAACCCATGCCATGGCTTGATAGAAAAACTACAAATTGGCTTTATCAAAGATGCAGCCACAATCATCAACATAGGGCAGATTCCTTTCATTATTCGCAGATAAGTTATTGTACTTATTAATAAATGAACGGATCTCTTGGTGCTCACTCACAAAAAGATGATTTCCCACATTGTACAGAAATAATTTTCAAACGAACATTATTTTATTGACTTTTACAGCTTGCCATCTTTGGACATGGTTATCAACATCAATTGAAGTCACCACTCTCAAGCAATTAGCAAATGTGCATGATCTACCTGCGGTCGATTCTCTTTAATTTTGCCTCAAAGTAATTGCTTACGCCAATCCATGGAGTCTTCGTAAATTCAATTGGAGACACTCATTTTAGTGAATTCCTGACATGAACATGACAAATTATACATAGACATAATGCACGTGAACCTTTCCATTATGGATATAGTAATTTTATTTATTATTTTATTTAGAACAGTATTGGACCTTTTCTCAAAATGCGCATTACATATAACGTAGCCAGCGAAGCCAAACTATTGCCACAAGTTTTTCTCATATGTTCCTTATTTTCATTTTAGGTGTTTGCGTTAAATATAACAATAAATAATATTAAATACCTGCTTACTTTCTTTTGTAAATCAGTAAATTCTACATCAGTTCGGTATTTCATTTAGATCTGTAATTGGCGAAAACTTCCTTGTATCGTCACAAAGATGAAACTAGTAAATTGTCTCTCCTACTTTCTCTCTCGCTCTCTATATCTCTCATGCACACACACATACTTTCTTTCCCTCCCTTCTCTCTCTTTCTCCTCTTTCCCTCCCTACCCTCTCTCCCCTCCCCCACCCCTTTTTCAAACCCTTCTCTCTCCCACCCCTCTCTCCAACCCTTCTCTCTCCCACCCTCTCTCCAACCCTTCTCTCTCCCACTCCTCTCTCTTCATCTGTCTCTCTCTCCCCTCTCTCTATTTCCCCTCTCTCTCCCTCTCTTTCTTGGAGTATCTTTTCATGTCACAGACGGGAGAAAAACGTAAAGGGCAGATAAATATACTCCGATCGACGATATTCTTATGGACACTTCATTCAGGGATTGGTGCTTTGCGGATACTGCTGACCAACATACAAATATTTGGACATTTACTTTAATATCATGTCTGAAACAGCTTGCTTGATGCTCACTTTGGCGAGGAGTTCGGACAATTGTTACAGCCCGTTTCGTATCATCCAATGTCTCTTGCACGGGGTCACAGTTCGTTGACTTGGGAAGCAAAATTAAAAGTAAAGAACCTATTTCCATTTTTTCTGCCATTCTGTAGTCGCTTACACTCCTTATTATGGTGTCACTGTCGAATTGCAGTATAACATTTTGAGTTAGAAAAACTTAAATCAGTCACATAATGTTACATGAAAATTGTCAGCTTAGACGATCCTTAAGCTGAGGCTGTTTCACTCAGTATGTGGCACCACTTCCGGTATCGCGTTGCGCAAACCTGATAGGTACTCTTCCTCCAGGAAGTAACTCTCAAAAGCTTTTTGGACCCCTCCTCACATTCACTCAACGTCCAACAGAGATGAGATTTCATGATATTGACGCCCTACGCGAATGCGGTCATCGACACAAAGCCAGAGGAGACTTAACTCTCGACCACCGTCCTCCACGTGTCCATTGTCCAAGGTTCATTGACGTTCTTTGGTCTCCGGGAGACCTATTGTTTGCGATAACGTGGGGTGAACAGGAGAACCAATGAGGTGTCTGATTACGGAAACAAGTCGACGCAATGTGAGTCGCTTTGTATAGTTGTTAACAGATCCTCTACTGTTGTGAGGTGAATTCAGCAGGGAAGCGTTCTAGACGCTAGATACTTGCCTCGCTGAGGTACCACTCGTGACCGGCAGCAATATGATCTTTGCTCGGTTGTGTGTGACCGCGGTAAATCCGAAATCTGTAAATTCTGAACGACAGGAGCGCAAGGAAAAATACAATTACTGAGATTATGACTCTGAGAAACCGAACCCCAATTATCGTTTGCTTATAATCAAATCCTCTTTAGTCGACCGCTAATATTACTCTCTATTGTACAGAAGAATGGTCATCATGTACTATTACAAAATTGGTAGAGAAAATGTTGCCTTAAGTTGGTTGGTTTGGACGACAGCATTGAATACAGACGTAATAACAGACGGACAAACGATTTGCCTTAGGAAGCGGGAGGAGCTGAAAGAGTGAGAGTCGTGGGCAGGGCGAGTGTTCCGGAAGGAAAGCAAGGATATGGCGGTGTAAAATGAGTGGAAGAAACAGACGGGCATAGCGTGTGGAGAAGCGTAGCAGAGATAGCGGACGAAGTGAATTGAGCATGAAGAATGGGAGCGACAGACATAGAGTAAGGAGTTTGATGCTGGGGATTGTGGGCAGGACGGTCAAGGAAAGCTGGATAAGGCACCCGATTGAGGCCAGTAAAAAATGAGGAGCGGACGAGGCTGCGTAATAGATTATTGTGATGAATAATTGGGCAACACTAGTTAATCAGCTGTAATTCGATTTAAACAGAGTGACTCTTCAAGGTCACGTGCTGGGAGGAGAGGGGGACATTGTCATCCAATCAGAAGTTACCAAAAATGCCGTTACAAAACATTTAAATCGTAACTAATCCCTGGTTGGATGACGGTGTCGTCCTTTCTATTCAGCCCGTGACTTTGAATTGTCACTCTGTTTAAATCGGAGTATAGTCTCATATAAAGAAAGTTACACACGGTACTGTTGCCCCTGATTGCTAGGCAACTCGCTCTGCACTTACGTTCGGCAGGAACAAGAACTCCTTTTGATTGCGGCAGAAAATGTACCTAGTAAACACTAATGCCCAATTAGTAGCCTACCAATCGGTATCGCGATTCTTTAAATGAGATTTACGACTACGTGTTAATTGGCAAAAAGTGATCTTCTTCGACCCCTATATGATCTTAGAAGCTTAGAACATTTATTCTGTATATGGTATTATGCGATATTAATTTGCCGGGACGGTTCAGATTGAGTGTCGCCAATTATAATTAATTCAAGATGTGTTCGAAAGGTGTCGATCTTTATTTTTGTTGTGTACAACAATGAAGTCATGAAAATTTCGTTCGGTGCATATGTGGAGAAGACCATCTTAAGAAGTCATCAATATTTTCCCGTCCGCAGAAATCGGTAGTTACTTGCAGTTATCCTGTGAGTGAAGACGTGTAGTTAGCCTTCTTCTGATTCCAGGAAGTTGGAATATGAGTGAACAACAGGAGCAGCGATATTTTAATTTTGCCAAAAGCTTGGCTATACCCAAACGAACTATTCAAAAGATTTAAAAGGATTTCAGGGATGATGCTATGAGCTACTCACGGATACAGAAGTTGTGCAACCGTTTCAGAGATGACCGCAATCCGTGGAGCGTTAACCACGTTTAGGTATACTTTCATCAAGCCGAAATGAGAATATCATCGAGTCAGTCCGAACTTCGGTGATGGAAGACCATTGTATCACAGTATGAAATATTGAGGACCAGATAGAAGTAAGCATGAAATAAGTACATTCATTTGACGATGAATTTGAACATGAGGAGACGAGGAATTTGAGCATACTGCTACAAATGCAGCACAAGTAATCCTCTCTGAAATTCGCACACGACATGCTGGACAATGCAAACATTGACCCCAACATTTTGATCACGTTATCACAGACAAGTCGTGGGTTTATCGTTAAGACTCAGAAACCAATATGCACTTGACACAGTGAAAGCATCCGATATCCTCGAGGTAAAAGAAAGCACGGTAAATCCGCAGCAATATCAAGGACATGTTGATTGTTTTCTTCGATATCCGTAGGGCTGTGCATCATGAGCACGTAATACAAGGCCAAACTATCACACTGGAATACGACCAGGACGTTCGTCGTCACCTTTGTGATGTTGTGGGAGTCAAACGACTGGATTTGTAGGCAGCAAAATCTGCATCATGATGACGCTCCCCCCCCCCCAATCTGCACATATGATTCGGACATTATGCACCAAAACAGCATTTCTGTGATTCATCAAGCTCTCTTCTCCCTCGATATGATTCCTTGTGACTTTTGGGTATTTCTAAAGCTAAAACTGCCGATGGAAGTAACAATCCGATTTGAAGCAAGAGAAGATAATATGCTGAATGCGATGGACCGGCTGGTGACCATTCCAAAGATGCAATACAGATGTGTTTCCAACAATGACAGGTGCTCCGAGAAAAGCATACGCAGAATCAAAGAGATTAATTTCAAGAGGATTAGAGTTTGGAACCTACAAATCAATAAATGTATCTTTGACGACCAAAGGATCGATACATTTAAACATACCTCGTATAAGTTCATGTTATGATATATTGCAGAACTTATTTAATTCTTCCTACGTGGACGCTTCATTAAGCCAAAATGTCAAACGAGACTGGTATTCTTGGTAATTATTATTTCATTTTCCTATATTTTGGTTAATCCACCTCAAAATAAATATAGTGCCTAGAGGTGTGCTCAGCCCATTACCAAACGCAGGATAGGTAATTAACTGGTGAAAATTCTTTTCCACAAAGACTAGAACCACGGATCTACCGGTTTACAAATCTTATGATAAGGACTCGCTACCACATTTGCTACGACATTCAGTGTTTAGAGTCGGCTTTTCCCTTCTCGACCATCGTAGGTGGGTATAAGACATGAATATGCAGGGTCATTAAAGAATAATGAAATGCGTTGCAGAGATCTGTATACAGAGTGGTTCAGAATAAATGCTACAAATTTTTCGAGAATTTATAGAGTTCACTGACATATCGTTTTATCAATTTGTTTGTGTAATTGTGGAAAATAAGGAAGTTAAACAAGATCAATCTTCGACACCGTCTGAGGTGGCTCAAGCATCGTCTGATATCACGGCGGAGGCTCTAGGATTCTAGTCGGACCGTGGCAAGATTTTCGATTTAGCTACATAGTTAAGTCGACGACAGCCACTATTCGGAGGAAATTTCTAGTAAATGGCGGCTCATATCAGTAGTTTCTTTTTTCAAGGTTTCTCCGATCATCTTCTGGTCACGAATTGCGCCCAATATTTACTTCTTCTTTCTTGATCTATTCTTTACCTTTACCTACATGCACTTATATGCACTATACAACCACAAATGTCGGGAGCATTGAGTTTTTCCCGGGAAAATCCCCCAAACCGCGAGTATGTCCACACCGGAATCAACACTACTGTTGTAGGAAACGCGACCTTAGCCGTTGAGGCGCCCGGAAAGCAAAAATAATCAATCATTAAATTAGACCCACCCTTTGTAGGCTATCTCAGCTGGTAATGCACAGCTATTTGTCCGGCCAATGTCTTTCGTGTGACTTGGGGCTCCACTGGTAGCGGCAGGAGCCAGGAGCGAGAAGCCCTGCCTTGGGCTGAGGCGATAGAGCGGCGCATCAGGCCTTCGTGTATGTCTGCATCGGATCTTACCATCAATCATCTTAAGATTACCGCCACCTCCCGTGATAATACCTGCACTACGCTTGTGGGTGATCTGGGCTGTCCGGGTGACGCCGCGTCGAAGGCTCAGTTGCCGACGTTTCGACCATCCTGTCGTGGTCTTCCTCAGGGCTGGTATGCGCCGTGATGGTCAGCGCTCGTGTTTATATTCAAGTCTAGGCCGTGTGCTATTGGCTGAAGCAGCGGCCAATCGGAGGCCGCCAGTTAGCAGCGCGGGGGGGTCAAATCGGGTGGCGCGTGATCGGACGGCGTGGCGCGTGATCGGACGGCGCGGAAAGGTCCGTCAGGCGGGTCGGAGTGGCCCGGGATCGGACGGCGCGAGCCGGTCCGCGATTGGCCCGCATGGCGCGGCCTGGGGTCGGACGGCATGAAGCGGTCCGGTTCTGTGAGCACGTAGTCGCGTGCCCGAAGTAACGGCTTCCAAGCATCGTGAAGTCGCAACCCTGCGTCGCCGTTGATATTGTTAGGGTGTCTGGCGATCTCCATCGCTTCTTTGATGCTGCTTCAGCCAATAGCACACGGCCTAGACTTGAATATAAACACGAGCGCTGACCATCACGGCGCATACCAGCCCTGAGGAAGACCACGACAGGATGGTCGAAACGTCGGCAACTCCGCCTTCGACGCGGCGTCACCCGGACAGCCCAGATCACCCACATGACTCTGATCGCGGAAGCCTACGACTTCATTTGCACTACGCTTATAGGAAACGCGACCTTAGCCGTTGAGGCGACCGGAAAGCAAAAATAATCAATCATTTAATTAGACCCACCCTTTGTAGGCTATCTCAGCTGGTAATGCACAGCTATTTGTCCGGCCAATGTCTTTTGTGTGACTTGGGGCGCCACTGGTAGCGGCAGGAGCCAGGAGCGAGAAGCCCTGCCTTGGACTGAGGCGATAGAGCGGCGCATCAGGCCTTCGTGTATGTCTACATCGGATCTTACCATCAATCATCTTAAGATTACCGCCACCTCCCGTGATAATACCTGCACTACACTTATAGGAAACGCGACCTTAGCCGTTGAGGCGCCCGGAAAGCAAAAATAACCAATCATTAAAACTGAATCACCGTTTGTAGGCTATCGCAGCTGGTACTGCACAGCTATTTGTCCGGCCAATGTCTTTTGTGTGACTTGGGGCGCTGCCGGCGGGGGAGCGGGAAGGCGAGCCCGCGGGCGCGGGCGAACGCAGCGGGCATCGGGGCGCCGCGCGCGCCTGCCATTGGTCGCCGCGCGCACCTGGCCGCGTGGAAGCGCGAGCGCCGGCGCCGCCGCCACCGCCGCCGCCCTCTTGGTCGCTCTCGCTCGCCCCCGCATCCGCCCCCGCATCCACCTCCGCGCCTTCGCACCTCCCCGCGCCGCCGCCGCCGCCGCCGCCGCTGCGTGTTCTCGGGGTCATCCGGCGAGTTGCCACGCAACGGGCGGCGGCGCGCAGTGCGCCCGAACGGAAATCATCTCGCGAAGTATTTGATGGGCACGTCTGTGTCTTTTACGCTTGTGAGTGAGGAAAGAGTAATTCAGGCTGTGAACTATTACTGGGTTACAGGCTGTTACTGGGAAGTTGCCTATCACAGTCAATGGACTTAGGTTATTCTTTATTATTATTATTATTATTATTATTATTATTATTATTATTATTATTATTATTATTACAATTATTATTATCTCAGTAAATTAATCTTCTTCAGATTTACAACACAGAAATTTTATGTAAGGTAAAACTATGAAAGAAGGTCACGCGTCAATTTCAAACAAAGGTTAACATTTATTCATATTGTCAGGAGCAAGTATGTCAAGTCATCAAGACCTGAAATAAGTTTTCTTTAATGAAGCGAAGCACTTAGTATAAAAGTACATACGTCTTTAATAATATTGCCTGTTGGTATATCAATTGGTGAAGTGTGACTTGTCGTTTACTTACTGTGAATCCATTTTCTTTTACAGTCGCATACCCTCAAGGAGACCTTCAATGGACCCCTGCGTTGATATCTTTGTTTACGTTCAGAGTAACTTTTTCAACATTCGTAACTTTTATTTGTAAAAATTATTTTAATCCTAAGTGATAACTTCTTTTTTCACCTGTTTTCGGATGTTCAACTGCCTTTGGATATTCAACTGCTTTTGGATGTAAACGAATCCATCACCGTGCGTAAGTGCTTCATGTAAGCTCTGCTGTTCTTTTAGTAAGGCCTGCCAGTAAACATGAGGCAACCTTACTTCACTATCTGTGAATGTAGTTGCTATTATATAATAGAAGCAACAGAGTGAATGTTATTCATAAAAATTACCAGGCAATCTGTATACTCGTGGAAATTCCCGCCATTGCACAAAATGCACACAATAAAAAACACAGTTTTGCAATTTCTCAAAGGCTGAAAATATTGTAACAAGAAGTTGCGAAAAAAGTATGTAACATCTAAATATTGTGATGATGCAAAAGTTTGTAGGATTTCTTCTTAAGTTTATTCAACTTAAAAAATGTGGATGAGAGAGAAGTTAATCAACAGTAACATATTCTTCTTCTATATCTACTATAGTCTACCAACACTAGATCGTTTTTGTAAATTTCCAGTAGAAATCTTTGTGTTTGGAGTTATAGAATTCATCAAGCAAAGTTTTAAGTGCATTTTCATCCAGAAAGTGATTTCCTTGTAAATTGTTTGATAAATAGCACAAAAAATGAACGTCTAAGGGCGAAAAGTTAGGTGATTAATTTGACTATGAAATTATATAATTCTTGAATATTTTATTTTGTTAAGTTAGTAGAGTGTAGGCGGGCAATATGTTGTAGTAAAAATGGTCTTCACTATTTCTTTCTTGATCGATTTTAATGGATTGCGGCTGCATGATTTGTCAATTGTTGGCAATAAATGTTCACCGACACGATTACAACTCGAGGAATAATTCGTTGAACATCACACCCTCTTTGTCCCACGAGATGCACATCATAATCTTTTGAAGATGCGCATTGACCCTTGCTAGGAGAGTTTCCTTTTCGTTAGGGCTCAGTCATTCCTTTCTTTTTCTGCGATTAACATAAAGTCACCATTAATTCTCGTCGCCAGTAATGGTTTTAGTTAAGAATGGTCGATCTTGTTCACGACCTTATCGATAACAAAAAAGCCAATATGCATACATCAGCATTCGCAGATTTTTGTGGTCAATACACCCAATTTTTTAATGAATACAAATATGTAGTTGAACGATCACACTTCATCCTATTCACCAATTTTTGAATTCACTGACGTGATTCATCGTGAATTACTGTGTTTAAACTGACTTTAACAATGTCCGAAGGTCTTTCTAAGTGTGAACATACTTCTGAACGACCTTTCTAACTAGAAAATCATTTTCTTCTCGTGTTCTCTCTGACGGTGTTGTCATAGCATAGTTCTACTAGGCTCCTCTTCAACCTTCGCCCTCTATTGAACGCAAAGAGAAGAATAAATCGTACATTTGACATTTCATTTTCCTTCATCCTTATCAACACTCACGATTTGCAACAATGAACAACAGGCACAAAATTAGATCCACAAGAAACTATAATAATTAAACATTTATCTCATAGCAACAAGAACGCCCATATGGCAAACAAACCCTACACTTGCAACTATGCACAAACACTTATGCACTAACCCAATACAAAAAGCATTAGTGATTAAATATAAAAATTGTTCTTCAGTTATTTTGCAATTTACTCTGTGTTTCACCATCGACACCCCCGTTGATGTTTTCATGGTACTCGAATGGTTTTGCTATTCTACATTTAATGTACTGGACTAATTACAATGAAGTAATGAACAAAGATTAGGTTACGTATGAGATATTCGCTCTCATATTACGAATTCTTCCGAGTATATATTTTTTAGAAGTGAAAATTGTAAATTAATTAATTTCATTGTTGAAAATAAAAAAACTAAACTGAATTATTTACCCGATGTATTTTAAACGAAAAGTATTTGAAGAAACCATATAAAGCATATTTATTAATTAATCTATAAATTCATTTGTAAAAATGAGTTTTTACACACCTTCTAATGCAGTCAGGGTTGTTATTCTCAAGGTTAGGTCACTGTCGTAAGTTATTAATTTTACTTCAAATTGGCAGCATTTCTGGTTGTCCTATATAGCTCACCTACGGACTTTTCGAAGACAGCTAAGTCAGCGTTTAAATTGGCAGCTTTGAAACAATTTCTTGCAAAATAAATCGAAATCCGAACATAAATTGAAAAATAGGAAAACAATTTTAATTACATTATTTATTTTTATTATAATTATAACAATAATTTGTCTCTACAAAAAGGTCAAATATTTCATCCAACAAACTAGGCAACAAAACGAAGCTTAATTGAATCCAAAATTGCTCCAAGCAAGAAATTGGTAGGCTCGCGGTATTTATCCAATTAGTGTTTAAAATATACTTGTTTAAATACGTAATAATTTAGTATTTTCATAAGCATTTGTGTTCAGATCAATGACACATTTGTTGTAGTTTTGGCCTATATACAAAGTAATGGTTAATTTGTACTATGGTGCACACAGTACACCGCGCTAACATTTCGTCAAAAAAAGGGACGAGTTCTTAAGACTTAATTGTACTATAATCCAATTTGTGAACTGAAATTTTAGATTTACTTCCAGTGGTTTTCTTTTGATATTAGAAAGTCCGAGTGTTACTTATTTACAATTCACAGGAGGACAATTCTAATAACGAGAACGATGAATTTACAAATTCAAATTGTTTTGGTAGCCGTGTACGTACCATTTCGGTCGTGTACGTAAGATTTCGAATCTCGATATGAGCAAGATCGTTCGTTCCTTTTCAGTCGTGTATCTTCTGACGTGGCGGGCTTTACGTTTTGCTGAACCATAGACCCTTGCTTCATACGTACGTGGAAATCTTATTCAGGAATAACGTTTTAGATGTCATAAATTATAATTTCAGGAAGTTAAATTATGAAAACAATAAGGAAATGGTATCCAAAGACTTTTAATAAATTACGGGAATACAGCCACATCACAAGATAAAGTACCGGATTAGTCAAGATCAGACTGGAGAAGCCTGGAAGCGTCGAAAACACACGAGTATATTGTAACAACACGAATACCATGAAAAGTAAACCATCAAGTTAAATTAATGTTCTTTAAATAATTTGTCTTGTAACATTTCGACAAATGTTAGTAAATATTAACGAATTCGTTCATTTTTTGTCCTTACGTGTTCAGGATTAGCAGAAGAAATTGCTTACCATGACAAGAATGTGAGATAAACAATGTGTTTATTTGGGCGAGATCAAATATGTGAACTTGGCAGCCTTTGAAGATCTATTTTCAGCATCCATCAAATATATGTCAGTGAATAATGTGACTCAGGTGTGGAAAATTGAAAGAATACTATAGTATAGTTTATTTGTCCTTGTAGTTTACTTCTTACATATTAATTGTATTTCAAAGGTGTTAGCTGCAATGATTTTATAAATGAAATGGGTTCGTGTGGCGTTCTTGGATGCAAAGAAAATATTGCAATTCTTCTTACACCTACGTCAGCTTTCACTGCAGCGCCAGATGAAAACAAAGACAAGTAGTTCTAAGTGCCATTAGGTCTTTTGCGCTCTCCGTGCCTCGTTCGGGCGCTCTGTGGTGCGGGTGGCAGCGGCGGCCCGGGTTCAGCGCGGGGCTCGGGCGGCGCGCGGCGCTCGGATAGTGCGATGCGCCGGCGCTAGATGGCGGGCACGTGCTCCGCCGCTTGTTAGCGCCGCCCTCTCCGCCGCCCCCGCGCCGCTCCGCGTTGTTACCGCGTCGCCCGCCCCCGCAGGGCTCGATGACACCGTCATCACCACTGTTCGCTCGCAGAGGGTAACGTCCGCAGTGCTTTTGCTGAGCTGGCTATTGTGACGGGTTCCGTTCAAGGAAAACGGCCTCCCTCGACGAACAAGTTCGATGAATTTTAAAGGTTATGGTAATCGGATTAAAAGTTTAGCATGATCATTCACAGTTTTCCTGAAGTAGGGAATAGTGCTGGATAATGATGAATTGCTTACTTAGGATACTAACATGTACTAATAATCAGCTTTTTATTCGCGACTTAAATATCATTCACAAGAAAACACGCCTATGCTTTGAATAATTTTGTCCTGAAATTATGAACTGACATTTTACTTCCAGAAATTTAAGATCATCTTAGTAAATTAAAAAAATATTATTCGTATTAAATTTACAATGATATTTCTTCCTATGTAGATATTTTGTAGTTTTAATGTTCTTATAAAAGTTTTAAAACCAGTCTCTGAAGTCACAGTATTTAAACTGCTGAAACATGACTTTCGGAGGGGTTATGTACAGCGAGGTCACAGGTCAGCTCTGAAAGGTGCCCGGTTTGGCACCTCCCACGAAACTCGCCTACTTTCAATATGGGCCATTTAAGTTCGCATAAATTGCCAACGCTGGCGATTTGCCTATTTCAGCCCCTTGCGCGCCAGAGCTGGCGATGTCGGATATGGGGTTTGGAGGGGCGCAGCAGGGCGGTGCGGCGGGGCTGCGCGGGGGCGGTGCGGGGCGGTGCGGGGCGGCGGCAACGCGGGGTAACGCGCGGCCGCGGGCCCGGCCTGAGGGCGGGGAGGGGTGGGGGTGGGGGGGCGTGGGACGGGCGAGGCACGCAGGAGAACGTCCGCCTGGGGACGTCACCCGGACCACGGTACGCGGCGTCGTGCTGGGGTAGCGAGCCACCCCGGGGACGCGTGCGTGGACCCGTGGCGGTCTTTGCGATACCTTGCTCCGCGGCGGGGGCGGCCACGGCGGCGCTGGATTGGTTTTGCAGCCCTCCCTCCTCCACACCCCCTCTGAGGGGCAGGGGTGGGAGGCAGGGAGAGCGTCGGTCGCGGTTGAACGAGCGGTTGAGCAGTGCTTGTGGCGCGAACAGTCAGGGCAGGAAGCGGGAGACGAGGGGAGCGGGAGGGGTGAGGTGGGACGTGTGGTGAGGGAAATGGACGTGCGGACTCTCTTCATGCGAAAATTCAACCGTTGGCTCAACACGATGTCCCACCCTAGATCACCACATTCTTAACGCATTCACTTTGCTGAAATCGCTTCCACACGATCTGAGAAGAACGGGTAATCGTAATGAATCCGGTCTCAGCAGGAGGCGAGATCCATTTTAGCCAAAGGTGCCTAGCAGACTGGCGAAAGGTAATATATTTTTCCGTTATGGTCGCCACATAGCGGGAACTAGAGAAATCCGTTCAATACCGATCCCTGCCAAATAAATACTGCACAAGTAATAGATCAATAACGCACTCTAACGTTCCATAGCGTTGTTTACGAAGGTTCTTCTTCATTCAGGAAAGTAGCTGAAAATACATGGTACAATTATTGAAAAGTGGCGGAAAGGGAGAGTGGTCAGAGAAGGTTGCACTATAATTGCGGTGCTATTGAAAGCGGCTGTGTGACACTAGTTATGGATAAGGTCACAATGTTCACATAGCATTTCTCAGTCATAAATAAAACAAATTATCTCATGCACTACTGACATTTTCTCTTTCTCATTCATTCATTCATTCATTCAAAACTGCAGCAACCATAAATTATCATTCTCAAGATACGATCGCTATTTGAGAATACATGTATAGAAGTGTATTGCACAAGTCTCCGCAAAAGGGAATTATTTATGCTTACGGTGTTGTGGACTCATTTTCGTGCATATTGTCCTGATAATAGCTACATTATTGTAAAATCGTTCAAAGCGCACTCGGAAGTGGCAAGAATGGCGAGAAGTTAACGAACTCTATGAATGGCTACACGGAATACGCATTAATTGAATAGGAGATATGCCACGACTGTCTTTCACTAAAAAGACGGAAAGTTTTTTGTTATAACTCAATGGGAATTGGATTATTAACCTTTATTCATCTCAAAATTTCACACTTTACTTTGGTTTATCACATGAAAACAACTGATCGTTAAAATAAATAGAAGAAAGAATTAAGTTAAATAGTGCGCATAACTGGATGGCGAAACAAGCAATGTAAGGTAGTAAAAATTCAAGTTATCACGTCCTGTCTTCTTATATTGATTATTTAAATGTAACATCGAAACAACGCAAAAATGGATACGGAAAACAGTTCTTATAAAGATCTCGCACCTACAATGATACAGCAGACAATTTCACCCAGCCCGTGGAAAGGGGGAGTGCAGCCTCATTCACAACATTCAGCAGCCGCTCGCACAGGGCGCGCGAAAGCAGCGTAAGCGCCAGCCAGCGCCAGGAGCAGCAGCCCATCAAAGAGAGAGGGAGGGATCACTATAGCCGGCCGCGGCTGTGCTAAATTCATACAGAATCACTGAGGCAGCAGCCGACGACGAAAGAGAGCACGTTGCGGGGCGGGGCGGGGCGGTCGACGCGGGGGTCGCTCTCGCGGCCGGCGGCAGCGGCGGCGGCGGAGGCGGCGGAGGCGGCGGCGGCGGCGGCGGCAGGTGCCGCGGGGCAGCGACCACATCGCGGGGCCGCCGACAGCGCAGCCGAGCCTCCGACGGCGGCGCGAGACTCAAACGCGTGGCGATCGACACGCGGCGGACCACCGGCTGACGGCCAGCAGCGGTGGCGGTGCGGGCTCGGCAAAGCGCGGCACTTGCAGGCAGCGGAGGGCCAGCCCTCCGCGCCCGCGCGCCGCGACCGATAAGCGCGCCCGCCTCGCCCGCGTGCCGCCCTCGTCTCGCACCGCGCTCGCCGCGCGCTCGCGCCGGCTGTCACGCCCGCGCTGCCGCCGCCTCACTGCTTCCCGCGCCGACGCGCCGACGGCCGCCCCGCGTCAGCGGTCTGGCGCCGCGCGTTCCCGCGCCGCCGACCCCGACGCCGGCCGCTCCGGCGCTGCAACCCTCTTTTCTCAAAGAAGCGCTCTAAAAACAGAGCTGTCCTCGCGGTGTCTAACCTGTGTCAGAGCTGCAATGGCCGCCATCTTGTATCTCCCAGCGGGGCTCCACGCAATGGCTCCTTACAAACCGACGGCCTGGGCGCGGAATGGCTCGGCGACGGCGACGGTGGCGGCGGGCTCGCTGCGGCTCCCGTCTCGGCGCGAGGAGGCGCGCTGGAAAGCGGAGTCGCAGAAACAAAGCCGTTTGCTCGTCGGGGTGGATGGACCGAGAAGCGAGTATGGTTTGGCTACGAAAAAAAATATTTTCCGGGACGTTGCGTTGAATACTGAATCAAATTTATGCTGACACAACACTTTGTCACTTGTATGAGAACGCCTGTTAATGCAAACACTCGCGTGAAAATCTTTTTTTTTCAACGATTTTAACAAGCGCCATTTCTCTGCTTGCCAGTCCCGACCGCGCTGGATGCCGGCCCGAACATCTGGCTGCCCGCGCCTGCTGCTAGGCCACCGCCCAGCTTCGATAGCAGCAACACGCCACGGCGGGCAGGCTGCGGGGGGGGCGGGAGGGGAGGGGCGGGGACGGCGGCGGGCGGTGGGGCGGGTGGCGGCGGTGGAGGCGGCCCACGACCCGAAGGAGGAGCGAGGAGGGGCGCGCGCTGCTAACGCAGGAGGCACGTGGAGCGCCCGCCC
>BOPP01000170.1:1266618-1280313 GCA_017312745.1 Gryllus bimaculatus
CAGCCAAGCCGACGACGAAAGAGAGCACGTTGCGGCGGCGGCGGGCGGTCGACGCGGGGGTCGCTCTCGCGGCCGGCGGCAGCGGCGGCGGCGGAGGCGGCGGGCGGCGGCGGCGGCGGCGGCAGGTGCCGCGCGGGCAGCGACCACATCGCGGGGCCGCCGACAGCGCCGGAGCCTCCGACGCCGGCGCGAGCACCCAAACGCGTGGCGATCGCTACACGCGCGGACCCACGGCTGACGGCCAGCAGCGGTGGCGGTGCGTCGGCCAGCAGCAAGCGCACTTGCAGGCAGCGGAGCCCGGCAGCTCCCGCCCGCCCGCCGCGCCGCCGCACCATAAGGCTCGCGCCCGCCCTCCCGCGGCTGCGCCCTCGTCTCGCCCGCGCTCCGCCGCTCCGCCTCCGCGCCGCTCACGCCGCCGCCGCCCGCCCTCAACCGCGCTCCCCGCGCCCGCGACCGTCCGCCCGCGACGCGCCGGCCCGCTCCGGCGCCGCTGCCCAACCCTCTCTTTCTCAAAGAAGCGCTCTAAAAACAGGCTGTCCTCGCGGTGTCTAACCTGTGTCAGAGCTGCAATGGCCGCCATCTTGTATCTCCCAGCACCGGGCTCCACGCAATGGCTCCTTACAAACCGACGGCCTGGACGCGGAATGGCTCGGCGACGGCGACGGTGGCGGCGCGCTCGCTGCGGCTCCCGTCTCGGCGCGAGGAGGCGCGCTCGAAACGGGAGTCGCAGAAACAAAGCCGTTTGCTCGTCGCGGGTGGATGGACCGAGAAGCGAGTATCGTTTGGCCTACGAAAAAAATAATTTTCCCGGACGTTGCGTTGAAATAACGAATCAAACTTATGCTGACACAACACTATTGTCACTTGAGAACGCCTTGTAATGCAAACACTCGCGTGAAACATTTTTTTCAACGATTTTAACAGCGCCATTTCTCTGCTTGCCAGTCCCGACCGCGCTGGATGCCGCCCGACACTGCTGCCGCCGCCTGCTAGCTAGGCCACCGCCCAGCGCTCGATAGCAGCAACACGCCACGGCGGGCAGGCTCGGGGGCGGGCGGGGAGGGAGGGGCGGGGACGCGGCGGCGGCGGTGCGCGGCGGTGGCGGCGCGTGGAGGCGGGCCCACGACCGCGAGGAGGACGAGGAGGGGCGCGCGCTGCTGAACGCAGGAGCACGTGGAGCGACCCGCCCCCGCCTTCAGCCCTCTCCGGCAGACCCCCTCCCGCACCCGCCCCGCCCTCCGCAGCCTCCCCTTCCTCCCTCCCCCTCCCGCCCCGCCCACCGCCCGAGGCTCTACGTGCCTCCCGCCCTCCCTCTCCCTCTCGGGTGCTCGGAGTGGGGATGTGCTTCGCGGTTGTTCCGTTGTGGCCCTCCCTCCTGAATCGGCACAGGATCCTCGATTCCACTGCTGCCTGCCCGGACCACTCGATATTGAACTTACCTGAGGCCATGTGCACATCCACGCACCGTTCCCCTCCCCACGCTCTGCGCCTTGGCTGCACGGCGACGGTCGCCACTACCGCTGCCGCCGCCGCCTCCCTCTCCGTCGGCCCATTATGTAACCGTGGCACGGTCAAAGCGGGCAGTTGTGGCGCTCCCGCCGGCCAGTCGACGAATTGATTCGAAGAGGGGGAGGGGAGAGGAGAGGAGAGATACGGACGCGTTTACGGCCGATGCTGAGAGCGCGTTAACGAGCTAATACGAGCAACTCATCCTCGCGGCTTATATGGGCAGCGAAGAACCCCTTGCGCCAATGCTACCGCTCGGATCTGAAGTAAATATAGCTTTCCTACTTGCCTTGTTCGTGGTTATTCTAAGAGTCCCATCTCAACACACCTGCGTAAATTCTAACGAACTGAAACCTACTTGGGCTTAGTTTTGAGTGTTGCAGATGTAAAACATTTTTGCGTTTAAGTTTTATCGCAACTGGAATATATTTAATTATTCTTTTCTATTTTTAGATAAAACAAATATTCACTGTAATGCAAACAAAGAATGTTTCGGTGTTGTAATCAATAGAGACAACCGATAATGGACGTACTCAGACAACTAATCTTGCCTAAGTGCGTTCTTGTCTGGCATTGTAAATTAGTGATTCGTTACCTAGTACAACAGAGTGTAATTTACTTTTAATATACAGATGATAAGAAAGTGAAATTCAAATCAAAAATAGATAAAAATTTGTGTCACTTTTACTGAAATAATTTTCTCCAAACTCTGAGAAAACAATGCAAAGTGAAGTCGAAGAAATCCCGATTCGTGAATGCATGAACAGTAAAATTGCATGTTTCTACCACCTGTAGTACAATTGAATCTGTATCACACTTAACCTAAATGTTTCATCAAACACTTAATTGAATTAATTTATACATTCGAGAATTATATGAAATCAAAGTATCATGCATTGTATTTGATTTGCCTCCCACTTACAGCTACATACCATTGAAGTATCCAATTAATATTAAACCGCAACAACCGTCAATGATATCTTAAAAAAAGAACATTGGTGCCTTAAATCATTTATTTTGATGTTTAAAAAACGTTAATTACTACGTATTACGAAATGTCCCACACAACTATATTTCCTTCGTTTTAGTGGAAGTTACAGCCTTTTCACGGGTTATGAAATGTTCATTTGTTGCTTTACTCTTACTTTGTTTAGAATATTTCATAAAAAGTCGTTCACTAGAAACTGTTTACTAGGTTTTATATAATATTCAATTCCATGTTCTGTTATACTAAAAATATATGTAAAGAGTTAAGAAGTTTGTTCTCTAACTCCGTAAATCTAGTGATTCGTTATCTAGCACAACAGAAAAGAGCTAGTTTTCCCGTTTTCAGCCATGTGAGCATGTGGTTTTCAATAGTGCGCCTCGTTAAAATTGTTGAAACATTCACAGGACTATATTCTTTCTAGTGATTTCAGGCAAAAGGTTTCGTTAGATATATCTTCAACTTGCGTTAAATAATTCAATTCGTTTTAATATTAATTGGATACTTCAATGATATGTAGTTGTAAAATGTAAGTGGAAGGCAAATCAAATACAATGCATGATACTTTGATTTCATATACTTCTCGAATGTATGTATTAATTCAATTTAGTGTTTGATGAAACATTTGAGTTAAGTGTGATCAGATGCAAGTGTACGTTAGATAATTCTCTAAATTTGTACTACATTGTCTGCAGTGTTTAGATACGCATTTAGTACAATATGAATAAAAAACAAAACAATATTCTGAGATCTAGTTCTTATTGAATAATATATAAATAATGGTATGCAAAATGAAATCACCGTTTATTGCGGTGAATGTTCTCTTCCTGTAACTCCAGAACCTCGTCGGAAGCAGGTAGTCGTGAGAGGTTTGATCAGGTGCAAACTTGTCGATGTAGGCAACCCCTGCGGCCTCCCCGAGAAATCTCCTTAACCCCCTCCAAGGCCGACGTCCTCGACTTTCCCTGCTCCCCGCCCCTGCGGCCCCCAGCGCGGCGGGCGGCGCCGGGGCACGCCTCGTCGCGGGCGCCCCGGAAGGCGCTGCTGCTTGCTCCGGCGGTAGCGCCGCCCCGCGCCGCCCCGCGCCGCCCCGCGCCGCCCTGCGCCGCCTCCGCGCCGCCGCCGCCGCCCCGCGCCCGCGCCGCCCCGAACGCCGCCCCCGCGCCGCCTCCGCGCCGCCCGCCCGTCCCGCCCGACGCAGGGTGATGAGCCGGCGGATAGACAAGGGCGACATGAAGCCGGCACCTCTTAGGAATGTAGGTCAGCTCCCTTGCTCTCGCCGCCCCGCATCACCCACGCCTGCACCCACGCCTCCGCCCCGCCTTTCCGCTCCCCCCTTCGTCTCATCTCCGCCTTCACCTCCCCTCCACGTCCACCTCCGCCCCCGCTCCGTACCTCGCCTCCGCCTCCACCCCTACCCCTCCGCGCCCCCACCCCTGAGCGTACTTGACCCGCCTCCTCCACCGTACTGACGCTCTCGTCCCTGCAACTGCCTCTCCCTCAGCGCTCACCCTTTCTCGCGTTCATGTTGCGTCCTTTTTTATCCAGATTCTCCCTCCCGTTTTTCACCGGACACCCTTCTAGTTCCCTCCCGGCCCTTTCAGGACCCTTCCGTGTGCTCTTTCCTTTCCCTTCGCGAAATTCTTCTCCTCTTCTATTTCTTCCCTCTTTTGCCCTTGCGTCGGCCTTCCGCGCAGGTCTTCTCGCCGTCTATCCATCCCAAGTTATTGTTCGCCTCCCCGTCTTCTCTCTTCTGCCTGCGAGAGCCCGTGCTCCTGCTTCCCGCCTCCGCCTCCGGTGCTCTGCTGACTTGAGGCCGGGCGTCTTGCCGTAAAGGCACGTTTCGCTTTTACGCCTTCTTCGCACGCACTGCGCGAAAGCCACTTAGATACCCCGCTTCGAATGCTTCAGCTGCTGGCAACGTGACGCGAGAGATGGTGACTTTGTCTTGGCGAATACTTTCGCCGTCCATTTACTGTCTGTAAATAGAATAAACATGACTTAACAAACCTTTGGACGGAGGCATAACGAATTCTTGAATACAATCTCAGAATGTATAATAATTGGAACAAGAGGAAGAGGGACATCTAAAATAAAAATTTTGGAACAACGTCAAACCCAATTACAATACAAAAACTATGCAGATATGAAAGCGGAAGACAAAATGCCATGGCGGCAACAACAAGGCACTTTTTGGTCCTTAGGATGATCATGCTGATGAACAAACCTTTCCGAGGTTCCGACTTAAATGAGTTTTATTAAATATGCAATAATTATTACACATTCTAACAGTCACATGAATGCATGCGCAATTTTGTGATCCAAATGTCTGTGAAGTAGACTTAACGTTTTCATCAAAACCGGTAACTTTTGAAAAATAAAAGTGTACGTCATAATAAACAGTTTCTAGGAACGTATAATGCAATTACTAAGATTATCTCCAAATTACCGAAACAAGAAGTGTAATTTTTTATCTGCTAGATCGTTTTAAATTTTTTTCTATAACAATTATTTTTCTGAAATGTGTTTTCGAAGTATCTACTATATTACACAACTATGCTTACAACATATAAAACATATGAAATGGTGATAACAACAATGGCTTTTAATAATAAATCCTGTCCCTTTTGCAGTTATAAGTGTGTTGAATTTGAAACCGAACCCTTTTAATGATGTAAGGAACATGGTATTCTGACGAGTATGTCATTTTCTTAATAATTATTCTTTATTTCTTTTAGAGCGTTTGCAATCATGATGCATGGAATCCCTCTCGTCTTTAAAATAAGTGCAGTTTAGAAGCTTAGAAACATTTCTACGAAGGAAAATTAATCTCCGATTGCGGACAAGAAACATGAAATATCTGATTAGTTTAATGTTTCATTTCCCCTTAATTAATGTTTTCCAACTTCTGAATAAATATTTTTGTCATTTAGAAAACTAAAGATATGAAACAAATTATTCTATAAACTCAAAACTAATATTAATCTTGTTGCATTATAATACAAATTACGTATTCCTTCTCCATCTGTAAATTGTGACTACACACGTTATTGGAATATATTTTATGTACACATATTTTAAACAAAAGTTTAAGTTTTGTATCATTATAGCAGTTATATTATTCCACAAGCTATAACATGCAATTTTTATTGCCATTTTCGATGTTGATATTTTTGCATTTTGCAGAATTTCTTTTCTTTCTAAGTACTTTTGAAATGGCTTTTCTATGTTTGTTATGAAATTGTTTCTATAAAAATAATAGTACATGTTTTGAGATGGCTTTACTCAAAGGTAGCATTATTTCTGAAATTAAAATTAGAGTCTAACATGCTGAGAAAATGCGATGTTTAATATCATACGGTCTAGAATCCTACATTTATTACTGATGTAATATTTCTAAACTGTTTCCAAAGAAGTATCGTCTCCAAAATATTTGATAATTAGAAACAGAATAAATAACTGATTAACATTTCATGTTACTGAACCTTTATATTCAAATAATGTATACATTAATGTCCATTGATTGTATCCTCACTGTTCTAGTCATTTCATGGATTTAATTTTAATAGTTTACTAATTACTCTTCTTTTCTTTTTTACTCTTCTTTTCTTCAAATTACGTTTTCTTTTTTTTTTGTAGGCAATATTTTAAATTATTTCATTGCCCGAGTGTGATATCTTTCGTACTTTGAAATACGTTCGTGCATTTTTATCTAGCTTAACTTACTTCTGGAGTTGAACGTGGGGGAATAAGTAGAAGTGTTTTATTGCCATCAGTGTGTACGAGAATGCTCATTGCGATATCATAGTATAGTAGCCACAAACATCTAAAAAGCAAATTGACGCAATTATGGCGTTGAAAATGAGGTGCAATGGGTGACTTGCAAAAGTAGCATTTCTCATTCAATATCACTAATGAATTGGTTTCTAGTTATTACCACAGTGTGTTATTGAAATTTACTAAAGGGTGCTCTCAGATTTTAAGAAAATGTATAGGCAACTCTGAATCATCTCGCATTCATGATATACTTCTTTCAGATGTAATTATGTACGCCATTGTTTTTATTCTATTATTACTGAATCGTTTCAATTCGTAGATTTTTTATTTTATCTATTTTTAGTATAAGACAGCTTACTAACGAATTAATAAAGGAATAATTGTAGAAAAGAAAATGAAACCAATTGGAGAGAAGCGAAAGTTGATAAAAAAAATTTCTTTCCTCTGAAAACCCCTGTTTTGAGCTGCATTATCATAAGTACAAGTCGAGCTGTCTCACCACTAGTTTTCTTTTTTATTCTATAAAACTGTGCCTGTCAGTTAGCGACTTCTTCTGGAGGACATATATTTTCATTCTTTGAATTTCGTTATAATGGCTCCAAAATGAAGTTCGCATTAAATTCAGATAGCTCTTCATTTCTGTCATATTACCATGCTACTGTAGCGTCACGGCTTGGCAGCAGCCGAGTGCAAGGTAGAGGGCTGGGGGATCTAAAGAGACGCCCAAACAAAGACGACTGCCGACAGGAAATGCTCCGCGGGCCAGGCAGGCCAGGAAACTTTCCACCCCCGGGTGGGAGTAGTTACGTTAGAGGTCAGTGACCGTGACCTAAAAACCCGTGGCGCAACGGCGCGCGTGGGAACGATTTTGCGTTTCCTCGTGCTAACCAACAAAAACTTTGTCCGCCCAGGCGGGCGAGTGCCGAGCGGCACGGGGTTTTTTTCGAAACGAGTTCGACATGGTCGAATGTGTTCTTCAAACACATCGGACCAGATCGTCAATATGCGCGACGACCAGGTCTTTATCTGCGACGCGGGCTTGCAGGCTCAGTTTCTAGGCGTCGCCGCAAGGCGCACGTAGGAGGGAGGGCTGCCAGTGGTCAGTCTGGCAACAGCCGCTTAGGAAGTAGGATGTAAATACCAGAGTGTGTAATAAAAACTTGTAATATACTCACTCGTGTCTGTTCTTATGTGGTGTAGACCTACATACGAGATACATACTACCAATTGACTGCCTTACTCTAATGTGTCGCGAGATTATTAATACAGACGTACAAATGTGTTATATGAACCGAACATGGAAGCTGTTAATTATACTATTATCTAAAGGAATCGTTGTCAGATGGCTGGCTTGTTGATTGTACCAGGGGACTAATCGTGCCGTGCGGATTAGTGATACTTCATTTTGCGGCACGCGTTTAAATTACAGCAAAATTCAACGAATGTTTGTCAGACTTACAAATAGGAAATCGGTTGGCTTCCTACAAGGTAATATTGTTTACTCCCCAAGCGCCATCAGACATCTTACTCATATATTTCATTAACTATTTTATGTAAAATAGAAAAAGTGGACTTCTATTAAAGAATTAATAGAAGATATATAGCTAAACTCATGATGATAATAGATTTTACCCTGTTCCTCCTGGCTAATTAATATTTACAAAGTGATAGTTTATACAATATTTTTGTGATACCCAATCAGAGACAAAGGATATTATTCTAGACAGAATTCATCCATAAGGCCACTTCATTTGTCGGATTAGATTTCTACGTATTTAGACACAAAATAATTTAATGTTGCGAGCTGCAAATATCCCCTTCACTTCCTTTTTGTTGTATTTCCCGAAGACAAGATGCTCTTTGCCTAAATCCAAACCTGGTACTTTCTAGATAGTTTTTTTCCTCTTATTTTTTTAAGATCATATTTCTGTTTCAATCGGCGTGCGATACGGATTAGATAATCTGTCGGCGAGAGCGATACAAGGATTGCGCGCACCTGCCCTTAGGTGCCTTATCTCGCGCTGCCACGCCAGCAGAGCCAAGCAGGCGAGCCGGGCGGCGACCTGGAGATTCAGGCCAAGCGCCTCGTTTGTCCCGGGCGCTACCGAGCGGTGGCGCGCCGGGTGGCGTGCGGGTGGGTGCGGGGGTGTTCGGCGGGGCGCGCGGCGGGGCGGCGCGGGGGCGGATCGGGCGGCGCGGGGGCGGCGCGGGGCGGATCGGGGCGTCCGGGCGGCCGGGGCTGCGGGACCCCGGCGGCGGGCTGCCGGTCGCCCGCGCGCCGGCGCGGGGCGATGCCGGGCGTGCGGCGCGAGCTGCCGGCGGCGGCCGGGCTGCCACCCCGGCCGGGCCGTGACGACCGGGGTCGTCGGGCGCGCGGCCGGCGCGGGGGCGGCGCGGGGGCGGCGCGGAGGCGGCGCGGGGGCGGATCGGGGGCGGAGCCGACCCATCGATTACCAGGCCAGGGGGATGTCTCGGTGGCGCCTCGCAACCCGTTGACACGTTGCCGCATTTCGTCCTCGCAGACTATTTGTCCACGTGACTTGACCACGCTGTATTGGAATTATAGTTTGATTTTTGTTGAACCATCGTTACTGTCGTCTTTAGGACAACCTGCAATCGCAGCGCAGAGTCGTTCTCCCCTGATTTATACCTCTGCGTGCTACGGTTTAATTTACATATCTTCTCGTGGAATTGGTCGTGATTAAAATAGGTTCCCCAGAAATTTCCGAGAGATGCTTCCTGTTCTTTGACTTCTTCCCTTTCCACTCCAAACAGCACCTCAAACAGCGTAGAATATTATTTTCATCATCATTTCTTTCGTCATAAAATAGAGCGGAAACTTCACGCTATGCTATCGTAAGTCGATGGAACTGAGATTAATGGCATCTTGGGCTTTTCTCACCTGCCTACCCTCGCAATAACTAAAAGTATTTGTATTTAGGAGACCACAGAAAATGATTTATTTCTGCAATAATTCTTGGTCCACTTTTGAACTTTTCGATTCACTTATGTCAGTTCAACGTACTAGAAAAATGGGAAGGGGTACTGGGAAGAAGTGTAGCGTTGTAAAAGCAAACCGACTTCGTGATCCGACTCCAAATTAATTTTACTTTCTCGCATTACATGAAGTAATTAAAGGTAATTTTCTTGATCCTTTTTGTAACTATGTATTAGTAATAACATGCTTTACTTGCTTACCACAGGTATTTAAAAAGTAATACAGAATTTACAAATCTGTGAATTATTATTGAATTTAAAAATTGTTGTTGCTACTATAGAAAGAGACATTTATTATTATGTAATTTAACAAAACTAAGTTTAATATCAATTCTTGAATTAAAATTATTTGCAACTCATATTTATGTATGTAAAACGTCATTTTAAATTGTTTGAATACTTTCAGATAATCATTCTCTAATTTATTTACATGCATATTTTGGGATTGTAGACGTCTTACCACATGTGATAAAAATTGTTTAAAAATAATTATGAAAAAATGTAAAAATATTATTGAGGAAAGTTATAAATAAATGAGGGTTAACAAATTAAGGGGCTCCTAATTATATTTAATTTTATAAATAAGTCACTTCGTAATCTGAGGCAAATGAAAGAGGCAAGGGCTACTGAAGAAAATACTCGCATAGTAAAACCTTTATCAATTATTATGATTATGAGGCAAACATTACTTAAGCCATTTCTTAACCAAGCCAACCAAATAAGGACTGTTTTTTGGATTTATGGGCACATAAAATAAGTGGCGTGACGTATGTAATCGGTGCCTTCTCGGAGAACCCAAGAAATTATCTAGTGAAACATTGTAGTTTGGCACTAAATATATTTTTTTGCAGAGTAGTTTGTTACATCAGGAAAAGAAAGTACCTCATAAAGAAAGGATCTGGAATTGCATATGTGAGCATAGCAATGTATATTTGAAACCTTGGATAATTTATATTTCATCTCATCAACTTCAGCGCTTTCATTATGACAAACAGTACCCACGTGCGCGCTGTACACAAACACTTGGTTTTCAAACCAATCCATCAGGGGCTGTTATTTCGCAATATACATAAATGGAGTACTTAACTAGCGAGAATAATGTGAGTGTGCAACACAACTGAGCAAGCGTTGCGAGTACAGCGAAGCCAGACCTCTCCTGAGCGAATCCTGCAGTGCTGACTATCGTCCACTAACCTATTTCGTCCAACACACGTCCACAACTTCGCAAAGGGGACCGAGGTGAATCTTGCTGTGTTAAGTGACGTCCACTAACCTATTTCGTCCACAACATCGCAAAGGGGACCGAGGTGAATCTTGCTGTGTTAAGTGTCGTCCACTAACCTATTTCGTCCATAGTTCGCAAAGGGTACGAGTCCCGCATGGTGCGGCGCGCACGGCGCCGTACTCGAGCGCCAAGACGGAGCACCCTTCTTTATATCGCCCGTAATTGGTAATTGCGGGGCGGGATTTGCAAAAGGCGACGCCTCCGCGGCGCATGGCAAGGGGTGGCGCGAGGTGGCACTGGCAGCGAGATGCGGGGCGACGGGGGGTGACGCGGGGAGACGCGGGGAGACGCGGGGAGACGCGGGGCGATACGGAGCGACACGAGGAGTCGCAGGGTGGCGCGAGGTGGCGCGGAGAGAGAGGCCGTTGGGGTGGTGCGGGGCGGGAGGAGCATGGCGACGGGTATGCGCGGGGCGAGATGCGGAGCGGGGACAGGCGGGGTGGGGGCTTGCGCGGGGAGATTCGCGGGGCAGGCGGTTCCGTTGCGGGGGGGTTGCGGGCGGGGGGCGGACGGAACGGGCGAGGGGGGCGAGAGGGGCATTCACGGCGCCATCGGGATAGTGCATTGAGGAGGCTAGGCTGTCTGCTGCCTTCCGGCTCCGGGCTCCGCTCGCTCGTCGGCGCAAGGACGCCGCCGCGCGCCCGCCTCTGCGCCCGGCCGCTGGGAGGCGGCAAGGGGGAGTGAGGGGGATCCGGGATGCGAGGTGGACGCCCACTCGGGGACATAAGCGCCATCGGCCGCACGCTCGACGCAATCCGAGCCGCAGCTCCGCGGTGTGACTTCGCGTCCGCGCCCGTGGCGCGGACGCGTAAGCAGTCCGCTAAGCGTCCGAGGCCGCCAACGTAGCACCCCCCTGCCGCCCTGTCAGACGCCTTCTGCCGTATTGTGCTCGCTCGCGCTCTGCGCGTGCTGGACGTCGCCTGATCGAATTTGTCCCCTTTGCTTGAAAATTTCCAGCGCTGGGCGTTCGTCCCCCCCATTATATATATATTATATATATAATATATATATATATATAGATATATATATATATTTATATAATATATATATAATATATATATAATATATATATTATATCCTCTAATTAATTGGATTCATTCTTTTATTAGTGAAACATTTGTTTACGTACTCGTTCAAGGAACATTTTCCAGAACCTAGTCGTACAGGTGAGCCATTTCGCAGCTTGACACGAATTGCCGATGTTGCCAGTTCGTTGCCTAGGTAGCTCTATCAAGAAGGGTTTTTTTCTTTCTTCAGCGTTAAACATATACTGCATTTCCGCAGAGCATTCATTATGTGGAATTTTACTATATTTATTAATTATCACATGAAATTTCATTCATAGCGTTTAAGAGCATGCTTATACAAAAGTGAAGAAACAATTTTTATCAATCACTTTGGTTTCTAAAAGAAAAACGCGACAGTGGGTATTTATGTTTACTCTTCTTTGAACATTTGTTCTTTTAATTTGTATTCAACGATAGTTTTTACACCATTTCGTTTCCCTCGCAACTTTAAAACTATGTTATATTTTAAAACACTTTTGCATTATTGTTTCAAATTGTGTTTATTAAGGGTTTTATGAGTTTAATTTCCAAAGGCAATTTTATTACTAATCCAATATATAGAGGAGTAATGATTTTTTAAAATCCCTTAAATTTTGTAGAGTAAAAATATCTTCTTTCAAAAGGTTCCTGTCATTTTCTCTGTACTTCTTGCAGTCGTGCACAAATCGTGTTGTTTCTGCATTTATTAAATTATGCGTCTCCTTTGTATTACAATCTCACCACGGTATTCGAGGGATATAATTATATCGGTTGTATTCGTTGCGCACGGACCAGAGAAAGTGGAAGTTACAGCTTCCCACCCACTTTCCGAAATGAACCTCCGCGCTGGCATCAGAGATATTCGCCTGCACGCAGACCCCTGGGGAACCGTAGTCCTCAACGGCCACTTGGGTCAGGCTGGCCAGGTCAGAAGGCGCTACTCTCCAAACACCAGCACGGTGCGGTTCCCACGACACGCGATGGATTTCGGGTCGTTCTCCTGTTGTTGTAAGGCGACGGGGATCTTGAGAGCCAAAAGAGGGAAATTTTCAACGGCAAATACAGTTGATCACTATTACTTCATGCCCATGAGTTTTCCTTCATTATCAAACTCCCTGCGTATGAGATTGTTTTGAAGAACTACTTTACTTCAGGAAAGTTTTGTAATGATTGATTTGATTAGCCGTTAAATCACTAATCACTAAGGGGTATTAGTCCAGTAAGGTGTTGTGCATGTTTTATCGCTTGAGATTTGGGGATGTTCCACTGCTTAATTTGAGATTCGGGCCTATGATGGGTTCGCTGGCGGGAATTTTTTCGCCAACCACGTATCTTCAACGACAGGGCGCCGCTCAGGCCAGGACAGCTCTAAGCTTCTCGACTGTCTCCCGAAAGTGGGGTAGTGTAGTGGCATTTACGTGTAGCGTATGTAAGAATAGTGAGGATAGGAAAGGAAGAGGGAAAGGAAGGTTGCGGGCGGTCCTTGGCGTTTGTTAGGGTTCTGCTCCGGATTCGCTGGTGATTGATGACGAGAAACACGGAAACTACTGGACCAGACAAGCGGTAGCAAGAATTCTATCAGGCAACTTCGTGATTCGACTTAGCTGTGGTAACTAGTGTCGAAAATCCTGAAGTCGGGAATTCGACTTAGGATCCACAGCAGAGGCTCTGTAGTGACGCACTCCCTGCTTGAGCACTATTTCGGAAGGGGGGGGGTTTTTTTTTACATTATGTTTTTGGCATGAGTAGGATATGGGAGACGGCACAATGTCCGGTTTTCATTTCAATTCCTTTTTCCAAATTTTTTGGCGATTCAGCGAATTTTTTATTTCCACGCAAACTATTATATAATTTCAGTATTTTTCGTTAAAAGGCTTTCAGTTGGTTTCCCTTATCTGAAAAGTTTCGGCTTGCGCCTCTAACATTATTTCAGTATTTCGTTTTGTATTATGTCTTTGCTTGTAGTGTACGTTGGAATTGTATATTGTTTGCTTATTAATTTTATTATTATTATTATTATTATTTTTTATTATATTATTATTATATATTATTATTATTATTATTGCTAATTGTTTAACCAGCTTCTGTTGTCAAGAGAG
>BOPP01000170.1:1280338-1293465 GCA_017312745.1 Gryllus bimaculatus
TAGTATATATATATATATATATATATATATATATATATTCCTACATTAATTGATTCATTTTTTATCTAGTGAAACATTTGTTTACGTACTCGTTCGGGAACATTTTCCAGAACCCTAGTCTGTCACAGGTGTAGTCCATTCGCAGCGTTGACACGATTGCGATGTTGCCAGGTTCGTTGCTAGTAGCTTATCAGAAGGTTTTTTTTCTTCAGCTGTAAACATATACTGCTATTTCGCGGCAGACATTCACTTATGTGACATTTACTATATTTTATTAATTATTCACATGAAATTTCCATTCATGCGTTTAGAGATGCTTAATAAAAAGTGAAGAAACAATTTTTACATCCTTTGGTTTCTAAAAGAAAAAGGCGCGACAGTGGTATTTAGTGTTACTCTTTTGATACATTTGTTTCTTTTAAATTTGTATTCAACGATAGTTTTACACATTTCGTTTCCCTCGCAACTTGTAAAAGCTAGTTATATTTTAAAACACTTTTGCATTAATTGTTTCAAATTGCTTTTATTAAGGTATTTTATGAGTTTTATTTCAAAGGCATTTTATTACTAATTCAATATATCAGGAGTAATGATTTTTTAAAAATCCTTAATTTTGTAGAGATAAAAATATCTCGTTTCAAAAGGTTCCTGTCAATTTCTCTGTACTTCTTGCAGTCGTGCATCAAATAGTGTTGTTCTGCATTTTATAAATTTGATCGTCTCCCTTTGTATTTACAATCCACCACGTATTCGAGGGATATAATACTATCGGTTGTATTCGTTGCGCCACGGACCAGAGAAAGTTGAAGTTACACTTCCCCACCACTTTCGAAATGTAACCTCCGCGCTGGCATCAAGATTCGCCTGCACGCAGACCCCCTGGGGAACCGTGTCCTCACGGCCACCTGGGTCAGGCTGGCCCGGTCAGAAGGCTGCTACTCCTCCAAAAGCACCACACGGGTTGCGGGTTCCACGACGCGCGATGGATTGGTCCGTTCTCCTGAATTAGTGTGAAGCCACGGCGATCTTGACCCAAAAGAGGAATTTCCAACGCAAATACAGTTGATCACTATACTCATGCCCATGAGTTCTTCCTTCATTATCAACTCTGCGTATAGGAACATATTGTTGAAGAACCTACTTTACTTCAGGAAGTTTTGTATGATTGATTGATTAGCCGTTAAATCACTAATCACTAAGGTCATTAGTCCAGTAAGTGTTGTGCATGTTTTATCGCTTGAGATTTGGGGATCTTCCACTGCTTAATATTGAGATTCGGCGCCTATCTGGGTCGGCTGGCGGGAATTTTCCTCAACCACGTATCTTCAACCGACAGGGCGCCGCCTCAGCCAGGACAAGCTCTAAGCTCTCGACTGATCTCCCGACAAGTGGGGTAGTGTAGTGCATTTACGTGTAAGCGTATGTAAGAAATAGGTGAGGATAGGACAAGGAAGAGGAAAGAAGGTTGCGGGCGGTCCTTGGCCCGTTTGTTAGGGTTCTGCTCCGGCATTCGCCTGGTGTTGATCGGAGAAACCACGGAAAACTACTGACCAGACAAGCCGGTAGCAAGAATTCTACTCCAGGCAACTTCGCTGAATTCGACTTAGCTGTGTATCTAGTGTCGAAAATCCTGCCACAGTCGGAATTCGAACTTAGGACTCACCGTCAGAGGCTCTGTAGTGACGACACTCCCTGCTCTGAGCCACCTATTTCGGAGGGGGTTTGCATGAGTAGGATATGGAGACCGCAACAATGTCCGGTTATTCATTTCAATTCCATTTTTCCAAAATATTTTTGGCGAATTCAGCGAATTTTTTATTTACAACGCAAAACCTATTATATATTTCAGTATTTTCGTTAAAAAGCTTCAAAAACGTTGTTTCCTTACTTCGAAAAGTTTCTCCTTCCCTCATAAACCATTCATTTCAGTAATTTCGTTTTGTAAAATTACTGGTCTTTTCTGTAGTGTACGTTGAAACTTGTATATTGTTTGCTAATTATTATTATTATTATTATTATTATTATTATTATTATTATTATTATTATTATTATTATTATTGCTAATTGTTTACAGCATTCTGTTGTCAAGAGAAGTGAAGTGAAACGTATGAGTAAGAAAGACAATTATAGTTCAGTTCAGTGTTGTGCATTGCATTCAGAGAAGGTGAAGTAAAGGGAAGGGACGTGAAGTGAAGTGGAACGGATAGGTGTTGTGAAGACTTGTGCGGTGAAATTTTAAAGTATTTTATAGAGAATTTCATTGTTGGTCAATATAATCTATATTAAAGGAAGGTTATAATATTCTCCCTCCAAATTCACTTACTTATTGTAGAATTAATAATAAATCTAAAAAATGGAAATAATTAAAATTGATAGAAATGAAAATCCTTCCTGCAACGTTAAACATTTTAATGACACTTACTTGTTATAATCTAAAATAATAGCACACCATCATGTCGAAAAGGTTCTTCTCGGGGAATTAATTCCACTGAGATCTTATATTTGTAAATAATCGTATATTTGTGTTTCACGCGAGTGAATATTCACACGAGTGAAAAAGAACAATGGTCAATAGCGAAATTTATTTAGTTATTTTCAGCTTGTTTTGTGAATTTAATTTTATATTTGTGGCAGGACAATGATATTCCGTAATCAGACGCACAATCAAAATATTTCTGAATATTGAGCACAATGCTGATGCATTACCTAAAACTAGACAAGAGCATACGAAGGCGAGAAATTAACTTGAAGATAAAAACGATAAATGGAAATGCTCATTATGATGTGATTTGGGATATCATGATTGTTGTAATGTTAGGGGCCAAGTTAACTTTTCCTGATTAAAGAGATCTATTATCTAATAGGGCATATAGTAATATTTTTTGTTTTTGTTGATTCAAACGTCATCATTTTTTCACTATTTTACATTTAAATCTTGATTTGACTTTTTATTATTTATTACGTTGCATTGTATGACCTTTACAGCAAGCAGTTTAGATAACACTAAGATTTGTGAATACAAAATAAACGTTATAGTAGCCTCGCCCAAAACAGAGATGGAATCTTTATCATCATCATCATCATCAGCAGCAGCAACAAGGTTTGGGCCTAGTAGCCCGTTCCTCTCTCAAGAATCTCTTTCCATCTTGTGTGGGGTCTGCCTCTGGGTCGTTTCCCCTTTGGTTTGTATCCAAGGATATTCTTGGGAAGCCGTTCTTGTGGCATTCTGGTTAGGTGTTCGAACCAATTCTTCCAGTCGATCTTCTCCAGTATGCTGGAGATCTGTAGTTCACCTCTGATGTCTTCATTTCTCTTATGATCTAGTAGTGTATATCCTGCTAATGGTCTCAGGAATCTCATTTCTGCCGCTTCGATCTTTCTTCTGTCTGACCTATTGACTGTCCAGTTTTCGCATCCATAAGTTAGCATTGGCATTAGTTAGCATCGCAATGTCAATGCAATGCAATACTAACTTATGGAATCTTTATGGAGACATTATTATGCAATCGTTCGAGCGCTCCAAAATCCCTGGTGCAAGCGGCCATCGAACCGGTGGTTGCCGCGCCACGGGTCGCTCCCAGGAGGCAAGTGACGTCTCCTGTTCCCCTTTGTCCCCCCGCTGCAACGCCCTCTCGACGCCCTCCGTCGGCGACACCTCTGCGGACGCCCACGTCGCCTGCGGGGACCGCCCCCCCCCACATGGTCCGCCCGTCCACGCCCCGTCCCCTCCCCCGCACCGCCTGTTTGAGACGCCATGGCAACCTTCTCGCTTCGCGTCGCCCTCCGTCGCCTGTCCCTTCGCCCTTCAGAGCCCCCGGCGTGACGTCGGGGCCCCGGGGCTTCGGTTTCACTGCGGCTCCGGTTGCCAGCCCCCGCTGCGCCTTTGCACCGAGGGCGGCGACGTGGCCTGACGTGCGTGCGTCGTAATTGGCTCGCTGTTGACTCAACGCGGCGCTTGCAAACAATATTCGGTTTTCACATAAACTTGTGGAATTTTTAGTAATACATTTATTATCATAAAGGACAACTTACGAGGCTTGGTCCGTGGAAAGAAATAATCTAATTATTTCCACTGACATTATTTATATTTACCCCTTGCATTACTTATTTTCCATTTACACTATTTCCCGTTAACGAGCCAATATATGTATGGCCGTAACGACTCTCCATATTTACTACTAATTTACAACTCTGTAAATACTTAACAAATTTCTTTCAGGATATTCCCTGACGGTTATTGTTTGCGGTTGTATCGTTCCTGATCAACATTAACACTTCACATTTATTGTTTTGTTTTTACACGTTCCCAGTATTTACCTTTGATTTCACACATTAATATCTGTGAAGATATAATCGAATGCATATATATTCAAACATTCTGCCCATTAAATGAAAGAATTGAAAATATTGAAATCGAAAATATCAACAAAAATAGAAAGAATATACCCTTATATTTCAATAGAGAATAATAAATGATGTCATGATTTTTTTAAACTCTGAAATAGTTATAAAAAATATATGGTGTTCGTTTGCGGTTTGGCACGAACGCACGGTGTGATACTGCTTGAGAAGTGTCTTCGCATGCGATTAACAGCAATGATTTATCAGAGCATTTTAATGACTATTTCTTGACCTAATTAACGCCAACAGTACAGTGCTAGCAGTATACGGTTTATATTTTACTTTACGAACGCATATCGTTTTCTTTGGAACAACAAATGCCTTGGTCATACATGAATGCTCTTGAGGCAGAATAACTTTCAGCGTCGCAGAAATACATTATTTCTCTATTTATTGTTTATTATTACTGTTTGTGACAATGATTTTCATGATTTCTCAACTTCCATTTTAAGTTTTATGATTTTTTAGCCTAATTCAACCAATAACTTTGTATCATTTGCTATAACTATACTATTCATTCATACTACACAATTCATTTCATATAGTTCATTGTGAAGCCAACTTTCATTTAATAAGTAGCTGTTGTTCAGTTTTGAAGGTTTAGTCCTTTCATCAGAAGCGATATTAGTGTAATTTTATAACATAATAGAATAAATGAGACTACATTTTTAAAGACGTATGAAATCTTCAGGTGGTAGAAAAAATTAATGTATCGTAATTGATACGGTAATATTTGTTTTAAAATAAATATATTTTATATCTTCAATCACATTTCATTTCCTTTTGCAAATTTAATTACTTAAACGCAAGATAAACTTTTTGATAATTATGATTACCAATTTCACGAGTTCATTGTTTACTAAAATTGAAAGTTTGTTTAGCCATTTTCAAGTTAAGTGACATAATTTTTTAAAATTACAATTTAATGTTTACTTTACTTTCTTCCTAAAATATAGTGTGACTGTTAAGAAATTATCATGAAATTATGGTATATAAAAAATATAAGTGATTTCTCCAAATTTTTCTTAAATACAAAACAACAAATTGAGATTGCAAATGTCATCCTTGGTGTTTTATTATGAATTTACCCATAGTTTCTGGAATGTTCTCCTCAAATATTAATGTCAAAAGTCGGTTTAACTCTGCGCACACTTTTGGAATTCGAAAGAAAACCCCAACAATCATCAGGGCAGCAGACGCGACTCCCAGAATTCTGCTAATGCCGCAGTAAACGCACTGCTGCTGATACGAGCAGTTTGTAGGAAACCAGGCAAAACAGGGCATTCAGCCGATCGTCACCTTTTCACGAGCTATTGTGTTTGTTGAGGTATAAAGGAAAACGCGCCAGAATAGAGAATATTCCCATCAATTCCGCCTCGGCTTTCATATGCGGGCGAGGTGTTCAAACACGCGGAGAGGCGAGGGGAAAGGGGATGGGGAGGGGGGAAAAGAAGGGAAAGGTGGAAGGGGGGAAATGACGTGGCAGTAAGGGACGCGGCGGAAGGCAGCGGACGAGACCTGGCATTTTGAGCTTCCAGGAACGCCAGCGTTGTAGGAGTACTTAGCGATATACGTCTGGCGTGCTGACCGGGGGCGGGGGGCGTGGGCAGAGCGGAGGGGGGCGTGGGCACAATGTGGCATTTCCGAGGAACGAATGCGGTCGGCGATGCTGCGTCATTTATCATCCCTTCACGCAGACGGGATCCGTTCTACGAAGGGGCTTCACGAATGGTGATCAGTTATCGAGCGCCCCCTCCAGGCAGAAGGGATTAGTCGCGAATCCCGTGAACGTTTCCTAAATTAGAATCTGTACTCCTAAAAAAGATTTAGTATTTTTTTATTAATCAACTTGTACATAAATTGTGCTGCATGACAGTTCAATTTAATAGCACCGATTATGGCTATAATGAATAATATAAAATAGTCCTTGAAATTATTTTCCGGGCGATTCGTTTCACGTGCTTAGCCAAAATAACGCTTCAAATTATTTCAATGTAACTCAGAATTAAGATTTTCTCTTTATAAGTTTCCTGAAAGTTTACGAAAAAATGTCACATTCCAAAAGAAAACATAATAAACGGTAATAATATTAGAAGACTGCAAAATCGTGGAATGGTTATTTAACATGGGTGAAATTCTCATGTCATCCATTTAACTGCGACCATATTACTATTTACTACATAAATTAACTATTAAATTATAACTTACAATTCTGATACCAGGCATTTCCGATTTGATTTAAGGTATTTAAATATCGATTAAAATTATCGATAATGTGTATCATCATAGCGGATCGTCAAGAAAGTCATGATGGTTAAAACATTTGGAACGCTGACACATATGCATATTCCAACTGATTCTACATAAACTACTTGCAATTGGTCTAATACACTCGTCGACGTTTTGTTATTATTAATATTATTATTGTAACGACTGTTATTAGAGTTATTATAGTTGTATTTTTTGTGATGTAGTGAGTTCATCTTTTGTATTGAAAATGGACTAACTAATAGTTTCTCATACATTCGCAAGTTTTAACTAAATAAATCAGAAGTAAAATAATCCATGATTCTAATGTGCAATTCAACGTACTAACTATGGTTTATAATTCATAATATTAACCCAATTTATACACGGAAACTAGAATCTAGCTACATACTCAATTTAGTAAACCGTGTGACGATTATGAATTGACAGATCGGCGAAATTACTGTGATTAAGTGACAATATCCAATGTAAATGGAGAAAGCAGTGGATGTAACGAGCTCAGTTTCAAGAATCCATAACACATTTCTGCGTATCGCCAGCGTCACATGGGGATACTAATCTTGCAGCAAACCTTGCATCCAGAGGTAGACGTCAAACGCTCCGCCTTCGAGCCGCACACAAGTCGCCCGACGCGGCCGCTCAGTGTGCAAGCTCCAGCTTCTGTATCAATCTTCCCCGGCGAAATGGCCGCTTCGCTGCGAGCGTCTCGCCATAACACGACTGCCCACGCGGGCCGCGGTTCAACCGGCGCCGAACAACCGACGATCGCCGGGCGCGCAGGGAGAGCGCGCTTCCTTTCGCGGTCGCGCGACGGAGATGAGGCGGTGGCGGATTGGGGGGAGTGGGGCTGGTGCGAGGACGGCGGTAGAGGAGGGGATGAGGCGGTGGTGGGGAGGGGGCAAGCAGGGCAGGTGTGAGGCAGGGCAGGTGGAGGAGGGGATGAGTCGACGGGGGTGGAGGTGCGGGACCTGGACGGAGAGGAAGGGGGTGAGGTCGGGTGGCGGGGAGGGGGCGGGGTCAGGTTGCGAGACCGGGGCCGTGGAGGAAGATGAGACCGAACGGGACGGCTGCCCGTGGGCGGGGGCAGGGATGGCGCCAAAGATTGCGGGACCCGGGGGACGCAGATGAAAACAGTTCAGCAGGGGGCGGGGGAGGTTGGGGCCAGGGTGCCGGGTCTGGGGATGGAGGAGAAATGAGGCGTCTGGGGGTAGAAAAAGGTGGGGCGGGTTTTTTGGGGGCGGGAGGAATGAGATGAGGGCGGTGGGGCGGGATGGGGGGAGCCGGGGGGCTGGTGAGAAGGCCGGGGGTTTGAGGAAGGGGTTGAGGCCGGGGTGGGGTGGGCGAGGGGGGAAGCGGGGCAGGTGGGCAAAAGCCTTGGGGGGGTGGAGGAGTATGAGCCGCGACAGCAGGCACCGCGGTGGCGGGGGGTGGAGAGGGTGCCGGAGGTGCGAGAAGCGGAGCGATGGAGGAAAGGAAGATGATGCGGTTGCGAGGGCGGGGGAACCAGGAGCGGGCCTGGGAGGAGGGAGAATGAAAGGGCCGGTGGCTAGGGAGGTGGGCAGGGGGCTGGAATGCGAGCTAGGGTGGGAGGAGGGGGCTGAGGCGATGGGGGGGGAGGTGGCCGGGAAAACCCGGGACGAGGAGGTGGTGGAGGCGGTGGCGGGGCCCGAGGGGGGCGGGGCAGGTGGCGGGGAGGCCGGAGGTGGAGGAGGAAGCAATGATGGGTGGTTGGGTGGGAGCTTCGCGTCCTCCGGGGGACGAAAGGAGGAGATTGAGAGACGGGGGGAGTGGGGGTTGAGGGAATGGGCCGTGCCGTTCCGGCAGGGTTAATTGCTCCCTCGGCAATCCAAGCAACTCCGTCCTGGCCCCGCCTCCTCGCGGCGTTCAAGCTCGGGCGGCTTCAAACCCTCACCTTTCCGGCCGTCGCAAACAGCCCCGGCCCCCGCTGATGGTGGCGGGATTAGGCGCGGGCCGGGTCTTTCCCTTTCCTGTGTGCGGGCGTTGCCCCGGTTGCCCGACGATAATGAAGGGTGGGTGTTTAGACAGCTTTTAAATTGGGTGACGCCCTAGTAATTAAACGTGGGCGGCACCAATCGTAGTTTGGTTCTGGGGTACTTTGGACGTTTTTGTTCCATTTGCTATTGGCTATATCTTAATTTAATGCCGGGTGACGAATATCCTATATAAAGGGTTATGGTTTGTTTTATTATAGCCTGTTACATTTTGGAAAAATTTCTCCCCCTTTTTTATTTAAAGGGCTTTTCAGTTTAATAATAATTTTGGAATTCGTAACATTGTTTATTGTTTAATCTAATTTTGTTCTCGAACATCACACTTTAATATTGTAGACTTTGGAAAATACAATTAAACAGTAATGTGTACTTCGTGGTTTTTAAGAAACCCGAATTTAACAACTTTCCCCGCTTACATAATTAAGTTTATTGTTTTATTATCCTGGTATTACTATTTCCCTTTTCGTGTTTTTTATTAACCTACACGAATGGTTACCTGATATATCAGTCCCTTGAAATATTTCCAAGAATATAACAAAGAATCGATTTTCAAGTCCTATTTCAATTTCATTAATTTCATTGAACTCAACTCAAAACAATATACGAAGATTCCCTTTACTTTGTACAAACTTTCTCGGAATGATTTTAAATGAAAGTTTTTAATGTTTTTAATTTTATTTAATTCGTTAGTTATTCCTAGATTATAGAATAAATCAAACCCATTGTTGTTTACAAGTCCGTCAAACTTTGCGGCGAGCCGGGGGACTATAGTCAGCCGATATATAGTACCGATATATATGTATTCACTCCAGGTTGAAATATACTAAATGCTTGTCCGTTGAGTTATAAATGTAATGTTTCTTGTAGTTTTAACAATTCACGAAATATCAACAAGCAAGTTTGTGACATGTGATGTGGAAACCTTATAAATGGATATAACATTAATACAAATCCAAGACGGATTGCGTTTTCTCATAAATTATTCAATATTCTTTTTGGAAATGTTTACAAAAAAACCCGCCTTTAAATCTAAAAATACCTACATAAACTGCAAACCAATAATGAAGAAATATTTGAAATGAAATCCATTTTTTTGCTACATATTTTTCACTTGCCCGATTTTTAAAAAATGTATTACATTCAATTTCTGGCACATATTAGCCCAATAGACTAGCGGAGGAACCAGAACGAGCATTATAAAAAGGGTTTCCAGAAGGAAGGGCCGCAGGTGCGGGACTCGTGGCCGGTTTGAAAACAGGCAAAAAGAGGTTTTTCCAATTTCCCATGAATGGCCATGAAATTCCCGCCCCGGCCATTCTCCCTCTTTCCCTTTTACCCGTATCAACCAATCTGGGTTTTTCCCGGTTTCTCCCCTCGCCATGCCCTGTCCGGCGCTCCCGGCCCTCGCAGGCCTTCGCCGCCGGGGCCTCCAGATGGGGCGCCGCCTGGCACTGCCCGCGCAAAGTTACATATGAGATAATTTCGAATGGCGAGAAAGGAAGAGAGCGCTGCCCCAACACAATATCTCGATTAGAAACGCGCAGCGGCTTTTTCGGGGGAGAATAAGCCGAAAACATATTCGATAATGCCGACTTTTTGAGGGTTTGAAAAGGGTTTTTAAGTAAAATGATGCACGTGTCTATTATTTTTGCCTCACACCGAATTTGCAAAAATGCCTAACAAATAGAAAGTATCTAATGACGAGGAATAAATTCTTATTTCCATCTAAAATTTAAAAAACTTCGTTTTTATTCTTCCAGGGAAAAAATTCGCTCATGTAATATTTTTACCTTCATAAGATAAAATTCCCCATTATTCAAATTTGTCCCCTTTAATTAATTGTGCGGATCATGAAGCCATCGTGAAATAGCAACGATTGTTCCTGGTCCATTTTCTATCGTTAAAAAATGGAGTTGACACTTTACTCAAAGAAAATCATGAACATGCACTTCCCGTAAAAAAGTAGTTTAAGGTTAAAAAAAAATAGAAAGGAAAGTGTTAACGCACACCCAACGGTCGCTCGCGCGGCGGCAAACATGACAAATAAGCCTGACCACAAAATTAACTATAAAATTTCTAAACATAAAAATTAAACAACCATCTATTTCCCCAGAATTGCGGAACGCTTCTTTTCGTGGTCTGTTATTATTAGCAATATTTTGGCGTGGTTCGTTTAATGCAGTAGTTCTATTTCTTGGTGCAATCTGCTCGTTTCTTATTTTTATTTTTTGGTTTTCAAAATTTCCTCTTTCATCCTTTTTTTTCTTTTTGTTCATTTTCCTATATCCTATTTACTGTATCGCTCTCCTCCCAATTCCTAACCATAATGTTGTGGATTTTTTTATTTTCCGAACGCCACCGTAATCCATTCCATCGTTTCTTTTAACTGCACCAACGCTCGCGTCTCGCCCGAGCGGCGGTTCTAACGACCCCGCCCCCACACTTTCGCTTTCGCCGTCCTCGGGCAACTGCCCGGGCCCGCGCCACTTTCAAAGCAAATGGCACTTCTCGGCGCCCCGGCCCTCGCTGCGGCATCTGCCCTTTCGCCGCCGCCGATCCGCCCACACCAACAAACGGCCCTTCTCCTCGTCAATGTCTTCCCTCGTTTAACCGCTTGGCCACGCCCGCATCAACGCCCCAGGCTCTTTTCCCTCCCTCCGCCCACGCTGCTTCCTCTCGGCGACCGCCCCCATGCCGCAACCCTGCCCTCCGCGCCCAACCCCACACCGCCCTCACGGGCTAGTCCGCTCGGCCCCTGGTCCAGCGCCCATCCCCGCGCCGGCCGCTTTTGTCCCTGGGCCCGTCCCCCCCGCCGCCAGCCCCCCCAGTCGCGCCGCAACCAAGTCCCCCCGTACAAGGCCCCGCCCCCAAGCCTCCGGCCCCCGCCCCGCCTTGGCCCAACATGGGCCCCGCTCTCAGACCCCGCCCCCAATCCCTCGCCCCCAGCCCCGCAAACCAAACCCGCAAAATCAGCCCCCCGCCAACCAAGCCCCCGCAAACCAGCCCACCCCGGCCAAACCAGCCCCCGCAAACCGGCCCCGCAAAACCAGCCCGCCCTCCCCCAGCTTTTTTCGCAACCCGGTCTGGCGGCCCAGCCCCAGAAGTCGCGCCCCCCTCGTCCGGCTCCGGCCGCCCTCCTCCCGCGCGTCCGTGCGCGAGGCCCGCCCCGGCCTGCCGTTCCCCTGCAGCCGGGCAACAAGGCCACCAGCGGTGGACCCGGCCCACGGCGCTGGTTCTGGCCGGGCGAACGAATGCGCATTGCGTTTTCGGCCCGGTCTCGATTACCACGCCGCCACCGAAGGCGGGGCGACGGTCCGCGCCGCTCCTTCCGCATACTCTTTCCCGCGCCTCCCCGCCACGCCCACCTGCCTGCCCGCAGTTCTCTTCTAATCACCCTACGCTCGGGCCCTTACCTGAGGCGCGTTTCGCCAGTTGCCGTCGGCCCGACCTCGCCTCCGCTTTCGCCGCCTGGGGCTTCACTTCTCGACTGCGCCTTCGCTTTCACCGCTTTTCGCCCTTCTTCGTATTCCTGACTTCCCTGGCCCGTTAAATCTCATGATTGTCCACCGTTCCCTTATCGGATTTTACGCCCCCTGGTTCTAATCGGTTTTCTCTCGCTTGGCAAGTCCTTTCCCGCCAGGCCCATCCGCCCTCCCCGCCTTTTCGCCACCCTCCGTCTCTCGATTTTCCCTTCCAACTTCCAGGTTTCGCCTTCCTCCTTCCCTCGCCCTCGCCTTCCCCGTTTTGCTTCCACCTTTTCGTCTCGCCTTCCGTCTTGCAGTCCTTTGGGTGCCTGGCCCTTCTGTCCCGTGTTAAGTTTAACGCGCTCGGCCTTCCATCTTCCCGACCTAACCTTTCTGTTCACCCATCCTCGACACTCTGTCTCTCCCCCTTTCCCGCCAAGGAAATACGGAATCAATTTAATATATTGATTTTGCATTTGGGTACGATCATCTAATACTGTATAATTATCCCGTACCGTTTGCCCGTTTTATTTTCTTGTTACTCTACCTCCATTTTGTAAAAAAAAATTCAAAGTCATCAAAATTTTCCTATTCATATTCTGGTTTTTTAAATTTACATTTTCCAGAACTGGGTACTTTTGGAACGAAATAGGAAAAAAACCCCTCAACTGAATTCCGCTTGGTGGGGAAGGGGGTGGGCGAAAATGCACTAATCATTGGGGCACGCCAATGGGCGCGCGTGCGGCGCCTTCCTTCCAAGTGGCCCCTGTGAACGCCAAGGTGTCGGGTAAAACGGAGACTCTTCTGATCAAAATCAATGTAAGAATCGAGGAAATGTCATATTTCCTTTTCCCTTGCTTCTCGGAAGATTATTCCACTTGGAATTGTTGGTTCACTTGAAGACTAATAATTTTTTCCCCTTGGAATAAATCAGTTTTCCCTTTTGTAAGGAATCAGCTTATGGGCGTTTTCACCCTCTTAT
>BOPP01000170.1:1293490-1316746 GCA_017312745.1 Gryllus bimaculatus
GGTGCGAGGCCGGAGGTGGAGGAGGAGATGAGGTGGTGGGGTGGAGATGCGTCCCCTCCGGGGACGAAGGAGGAGATGAGAGGAAGGGGGGAGTGGGGTTGAGGATGGCGCCGTGCCGTTCCGCAGGTTAATTGCTCCTCGCAATCAAGCACTCCCTCTGGCCCCCGCTCCTCGCGGCGTTCAGCTCGCGGCTTCAACCCTCACCTTTCGCCGTCGCAAACAGCCCGGCCCGCTGATGCTGCGATTAGGCGGGCGTCTTTCCCTTCCTGTGTGCGCGTTGCCGAGTTATGCGAAGATAATGAGGGTGTGTTAGACACTTTATGGGTGACGCTAGTATTAAACGTGGCGGCACCAATCGTAGTGGTTCTGGGTACTTGACGTTTGTTCATTAATGCTATTGCTATATCTTAATGCCGGGTGACGATATCGCTATATAACAGGGTTATGGTTGTATATAGCTGTACATTTTGGAATCTATTAAAGGCTCTTCAGTTAATAATAATTTGAATTCGTACATTGTTATTGTAATCTAATTTTGTTCTCGAACATCACACTTTTAATTGTAGACTTTGAAATACAATTAACAGTAATGTGTACTTCGTGGTATTTTAAGAAACCCCGAATTTAACACTTTTACCCGCTTACATAATTAAGTTTATTGTTTTATTATCTGTATTACCTAATTTCCTTTTCGTGTTTTTTATTAACTCTACACGAATGGTTTACCTGATATATCAGTCCTTGAAATATTTCCAGAATATAACAAGAATAGATTTCAGTCCTATTTCAATTTCATTATTTCATTGACTCAACTCAAACAATATACGAGATTCCTTTACTTTGTACAACTTTTCTCGAATGAATTTTATGAAGTTTTTATGTTTTATTTATATTTAATTCGTTAGTTATTCTAGATTATAGAATATCAACATTGTTGTTACAGTCGTCAAACTTAGCGGGAGCGGGGACTATTAGTCACCGATATATAGTACCGATATATATGTATATCACTCAGTGATATACTATGCTGTCGTGAGTATAAATGTAATGTTTCTGTAGTTTACAATTCACGAAATATCAACAGCAGTTTGTGACATGTGATGTGAAAACCTTATGAAATGGATATAACATTATAAAATCAAGACGATTGCGTTTTCTCATAAATTATTCAAATATTCTTTGGATGTTACAAAACCGCTTTATCTAAAAATACCTACATACTGCCAAACCATAATGAGATATATGAAATGAATCATTTTTGCTACATATTTTTCACTTGCCGATTTTTTAAATGTATTACATCAATTTCTGCAAATATTTTACCCCAATAGACTAGCGAGGAACAGAACGAGCATTATAAAAGGTTCCAGAGGAAGGCAGGTGCGACTCGTGCCGGTGAACGCAAAAGAGGTTTTCAATTTCCCATGAATGCCCATGAAATTCCGCCCCATTCTCCCTCTTTCCCTTTTACCCGTATCAACCAATACTCTGGGTTTTCCCGTTCTCCCCTCGCATGCTGTCCGTCCCGCCTCGCAGGCTCCCGCCGGGCCTCCAGATGGCGCCGCCTGCGGCCGCGCAAAGTTACATATGAATAATTGAATGGCGAGAAAGAGAGAGCGCCTGCCAATCACAATATTCGATTAGAACGCGAGCGCTTTTCGAGAATAAGCGAAACATATCGATATGCGACTTTTGAGGTTTGAAAGGGTTTTAAGTAAAATGATGCACGTGTCTATTATTTGCCTCACACACGATGCAAAAATGCCTAAACAATAGAAAGTATCTAATGACGAGAATAAATTCTTATTTCATCTAAAATTAAAAACTTCGTTTTTATTCCTTCAGGAAATTCGCTCATGTAATGTTTTACCTTCATAAGATAAATTCCACATTATTCAAATTTGTCACTTTATTAATGTGCGATATGAAGCATTACGTGAATAGCAACGATTGTTCCTGTCCATTTTCTATCGTTAAAAAATGAGTGACACTACTCAAGAAAATATGACATGCCACTTCCCGTAAAAAAGTTAGTTTAGTAAAAAAAATAGAAGAAAGTGTTAACGCACACCCACGTCCTCGCGCGCGCAAACATACAAATAAGCTGACCATCAAATTAACTAATATAAATTTCTAAACATAAAAATTAACACCATCTATTTCCAGAATGCGGAACGCTTCTTTCGTGTCTGTATTATACAATATTCTGCGTGTTCGTTTAATGCAGTAGTTCTATTCTTGTGCAATTGCTCGTCTATTTTTATTTTTGTTTTCAAATTCTCTTTCATCCTTTTTTCTTTTGTTCATTTTCTCATATCCTATTACCTGTATCGCTCTCCTCCAATTCCTACCATAATGTGTGATTTTTTTTATTTTCCGAACGCCACCGTATCCATTCCATCGTTTCTTTTACTGCACCAACCTCGCGTTCGCCGAGCGCGGTTCTAACGACCCGCCCACACTTTCGCTTCGCGTCTCGGCACTCCCGCGGCCCGCGCCACTTCAAAGCATGCACTCTCGGCGCCCGCCCCTCCGCCTTGCCGCATCTGCCCTTTCGCCGCCGCCGATCCGCCCACACCAACAAACGGCCCTTCTCCTCGTCAATGTCTTCCCTCGTTTAACCGCTTGGCCACGCCCGCATCAACGCCCCAGGCTCTTTTCCCTCCCTCCGCCCACGCTGCTTCCTCTCGGCGACCGCCCCCATGCCGCAACCCTGCCCTCCGCGCCCAACCCCACACCGCCCTCACGGGCTAGTCCGCTCGGCCCCTGGTCCAGCGCCCATCCCCGCGCCGGCCGCTTTTGTCCCTGGGCCCGTCCCCCCCGCCGCCAGCCCCCCCAGTCGCGCCGCAACCAAGTCCCCCCGTACAAGGCCCCGCCCCCAAGCCTCCGGCCCCCGCCCCGCCTTGGCCCAACATGGGCCCCGCTCTCAGACCCCGCCCCCAATCCCTCGCCCCCAGCCCCGCAAACCAAACCCGCAAAATCAGCCCCCCGCCAACCAAGCCCCCGCAAACCAGCCCACCCCGGCCAAACCAGCCCCCGCAAACCGGCCCCGCAAAACCAGCCCGCCCTCCCCCAGCTTTTTTCGCAACCCGGTCTGGCGGCCCAGCCCCAGAAGTCGCGCCCCCCTCGTCCGGCTCCGGCCGCCCTCCTCCCGCGCGTCCGTGCGCGAGGCCCGCCCCGGCCTGCCGTTCCCCTGCAGCCGGGCAACAAGGCCACCAGCGGTGGACCCGGCCCACGGCGCTGGTTCTGGCCGGGCGAACGAATGCGCATTGCGTTTTCGGCCCGGTCTCGATTACCACGCCGCCACCGAAGGCGGGGCGACGGTCCGCGCCGCTCCTTCCGCATACTCTTTCCCGCGCCCCTCCCCCCCCCGCCCACGCCACTGCTGCCCGCAGTTCTCTTCTAATCACCCTACTGCCTCCGGGCCTTAACCTGAGCCGTTTCGCCCAGTTGCACGTCGGCCCGACTCGCCTACCGCTTTCCCGCCTGGGCTTCCACTTCTCGACTCGCCTTACGCTTTCACCGCTTCGCCTCTCGTATTCCTGACTTCCCTGCCGTTAAATCTCATGATTGTCCACCGTGTCTATCGATTTACCGCCCTGTCTATCGTTTTCTCGCCTTGCAGTCTTCCCGCCAGGCCATCCGCCCTCCCGCTTCGCCACCCGTCTTCTCGATTTTCCTTCCAACTTCCAGTTCGCCTTCCTCCTTCCCTCGCCTCGCCTTCCCGTTTTGCATTCCACCTTTTCGTCTCGCCTTCCGTCTGCAGTCTTTGTGCCTGGCCTTCTGTCGTTTAAGTTTACGCCTCGCCTTCCATCTTCCCGACTCAACTTCTGTTCACCCATCTCGACATCTGTCTCTCCCCCTTTCCCGCAAGGAATACGATCATTAATATTATTGATTTGATTTGTACGATCATTAATACCGAATAATTATCCGTACCGTTTGCCCGTTTATTCTTGTTACCTCCATTTTGTAAAAAAAAATTCAAAGTCATCAAATCTTTCCTATTATATTCTGGTTTAAATTACAATTTTCAAGACTGGTACTTTTGAACGAAATAGGAAAACCCCTCAACTGAATTCGCTTGGTGGGAAGGGTGGCGAAATGACTAATCACTTGGGGCACGCCATGGCGCGGTGCGGCGCTCTTCCAAGTGCCTGTGACGCAAGTGTCGGGTAACGAGACTCTTCCTGATCAAAACACAATGTAAGATATCGAGGAAATGTCATATTTCCCTGCTTCTCGGAAGATATTCCACTTGGAATTGTGATCACCTGATAGATCAATAATTTTCCTTTGCAATAAATCAGTTTTCCTTTTGTAGAATCAGCTATGCGTTTCACCCTTCTTATTTAGTCTTATTCATCGCATTATGTGACTATCAGGTGTAAAAACAGTAAAGATGTTTTAAAAAATTATCTTAGGTTAAAAATATACTAATTATATGATTTCTATTTCGTATTAATATATTTTAAGGAAACGATTCCGATAAATTTGTTCCAAATATGAGATCCGAAAGTACGTAGACAACTTGCGTCGACAATCTGAGTGTTCTCTAAACGTCTTTCTTACCATTACAATTATTATTTTATTTATTTCATTTTTCTAAAAGTAAATTTTAAAAATTTGCCTAAACCGTTTCGTGTGGATGTGTTGAAAATGCATATATTTACATAAATAGTCAAATTAATTAAATCGGTTCAATCAATACAAATAGTATTGGTTTAAGATTGCTAAAAATTTGTTCAATACTATAATTATTATAGGCAAGGCTGATTGATGAATTCGCTGCTGGTGAATTTATTTTGAGAATATCCAAAGCAGGTTTGTCACCAAGAGTACTTCTCACAATAAATCAACTAATTAAAATGTATGGTATATTCAATTTAACGGAACACATGATGAGTAATGCATAAGACCTGATATACTGGGAGGGTGCAAACATTTTGGAATAAAAATATCACAATATACATAACCAAATCGCGCAGTGGGTAGACAGGACAGTATAATTAATTTTATTCAAGTTTAACTTTGAATTACTCCGTAGGGTATTTGCATTACGACATAAGAGAATAGTGTAATTCGCTCTTCATATATATATATATATATATATATATATATATATATATATATATATATATATAGCGAGCGTTTACTTAAAACGTATGTCTGTTCTCCGCTCATATCATATAACGCATGATGTTGATTGATTGGTTGATGTTTCCGAACGCATCAACTGCTATAGTCATTATTCCCGTAAGTGTAGTGAATGCTTCATTTCGGGAAGTCGCGATGATTCATTCTGCGCTGGATGGTTTGATTCAGACCCAACCTAAATGTCGGCTTGCAGAGGATTTTCCTATTCTGGTATCTACAACATTGGAGTACCGCCCCAGACTAAAGAACCTCTAAGCTCCCGACGTGTGAGGTAGTGCAGTCCATGTGAGTGCAAGTCTGTGAGTTATAAAATATGATACAATGACCAAGAGAAAGGTCGCGCGAACTTCATTACGCAGCCGGCCGCTTAAATTCCCCTCCAGACAGCGACCAAGTTGTGTGACTAGTGTAAAAAATCTGCCGCAGTCGGGATTCTCTGTCAGAGTCATTCCAGTTACAATCGTAATGTTGGCTCTGAGTTTAGTTAGCCGGTTTACCCTTTCAAAATTGGGTGTAGTTTGTAACGTGAAATTGCTTAGATGCGAAGGAAGCAATCCGTGGAAGTGATAGAAGCGTTTCTCTAGCTTTGGAAACGCGAATGATGAGCAAAGTCATCCAACAATAACGATGATGGAGCCTTGCTACGCGCAATATATCGAATGGAAATACTCGATTTATTATTTTTCTCGTCCCGGCTCTCTTCTCTTACTACAGATCGATGTTATTTCCATCGACGCTTCTAATTTTATATTCTTCAATATTTTAGACTTCTTTCACTGTAGGATTTTACTTTGTCTCCTTTGAACTATTCTTATCTCCATGTGAGGTAGGCTACTTTACCTCATAATTAATCTTCTATACATTTTGATGCATTGTATATTGTTTATTATATTCTGTACATTTTGATACATATATTGAATTCTTGAAACTCTTGCAGATCTTCTTAAAATCCTACGTCTCGAATAATTGCGTTGAAATGTATGGGTGAGACGTGTGTGGGGAGCAGGTGCCTGTCCGTCCGCGCCTACGCTCCCACGCAGCGCTTTCCTCGTGCGCTTCCTGCGGCGCGCGCGCTGCCGCTGCCGCTCCTCCCTTCCCCTCCCCTCGCCTTCCCCATCCCCACCCGCCTCGACCCGGCCCGCCCGCCGCCACGCCGCCCCCTCGCGCCGCCGGGCAGGACGATCGCATCGACTGATACAAGGCGCGCGATCGATGCAGCGCCGGCGCGCGCTGACGCGTGCGAGTTTACGTGGCGCGGAGGGCACCGCCGCCGCCGCCGCTGCCGACGCCGCGCACGCCTCTGCCACAGCGGCGGGCGTTGGGCGAGTGAAATCACATCTGCTGCCGTCGTCACCGACACCGACATTGATACCGATACTGACATTGATACCGATACCGATACCGATATCGATACTGAAATTGTTACCGACACCGATACCAATATTGTTACTGACACTGAACGTCAAAACCGATACCGGTGCGAAAACAAACGGAAACCTAGTCCCAGACCCACACCAACATTGACACCGAATCTGCTCCTCTTTCTTCGCTTTTGCGAACATGTTGAATCCGATTCCTCCCGACCCCAAAGAACCTGTCACGTATACACACACATACCGATAGACATTGACAGATATCAACAATAAAATGAACACAATAGATTTGGATACATGCTGATATGAACAGAGACATCAGTCTGAATCAGACACAATAGTACCAACGACAATATCGACGCTATTCCGATCGGACAGCAACACTGAAAGATACCCTACTCAGTTTTTAAATCTTACAGCGGTTAGGTGGACACTGCAAACCCCTCAGAGCTACCTCTCTCCTAGAGCTAGTTATAATTTGTGGCGCGTTAGTTATTTCTCTGTGACTATCGGGCCCGTCTTGTTACTACCTGTTCGTTTTGTCACAGTCGTGACTCCGAACTTTTCTCAATGTCACCATTTCCTTACCATCACTTCCCCAAATGCCCCCCACCCACCGGTTGTAGTCAAATACTCGTATCTGTTTTTCCCATGAACATGCCGACGGACAAATATTTTCCTTTCTCTTCAAATAATAATGTGTTTCTCTTCAAATAAGAATAGATTTCATATGCGCGATGTGAAATTATGAACTTTCAAATCTCATAACTGCCGTTGCATTATCAGCATTTTCAATGAGTCACAAAACGCACCTGTAGCACACCATCTATCTACGTACTGTACGTAGTATACCTCGTAAAAATAGTATTAATTTTCATTCGTCATCGCGAACAATCATTCTGTTCACAATTCAAGCCAAAATACAATTGAAGAGCTTATTACTGTCGACGCGAACTTCGATGAAAGACTTTTTCAGGCAGGAGACGTATTTACATTCAACCTTGTTATTCAAGATATGATTCAGTGAGATTTGGATGTCGTTAAACATAGGAGAAACGTAATTTATGAACACAGTATTCGGCAGTATGAAGGAGAAGGACTTGAGAATAACTGGAAATAAACGGAAAGATACATGACTTTAGAAATACTCAATTTCTTAGGTAAATCCCATTTGATATGTTATCTTCAACAATATTGTAGTGACTACCAAGTCTTCACATTACAAAACACACAAAAACTTGAAATGTTATTTACAGATAGACAGAAATGTTATTATTTATATTATTTATTTATTGAATTATATATTTTTAAAATAATTCTTAATATAAAAGGTAGCTGCCAATAAAAGTGGTTGTAAAAATTACATAAGACTGTTCCTCAAAATGCCCTGTGGCAGAATGTTCAAACATGAAAGAATAATTACAATTACGAAAACAAAAAAATATATACTTACGCTAGTTAATCGTTATACTTCTAATAATAAAAGATCACACCGATGGCGCACAGAATGTGATGCTTAGATTGAGAAATTCCATCAGAATAACCAATAAACGTATCTCTTTGTTCGTTCTTCTTTTCATTCTATATTTAATAAAGTACGAGGAGAGTAGACTACAGGCAAAGAAATAAAACAAAATTGTAGTTTAAAATACATTTTAATAAGATTTAATCATCATAACCCTTCAGCAATCGCGCGAGAAATTTTAACCCTTAGTTACTCGCGTTGACGTAATGAAACTGTTATCGCCGGAGGTGTCAGATAACATTAGCGCGCATTCTGACATTTGACCTAACCTCGCAGAAGGCATTCAGCTGCATTCTCCTCGATACTCAGTGGGTTAAGGATTACTGTAGTGGCTAGACGATTGCATTTTTGTTGGAAAGTGATAGTTGGCGTACTTTCTACGCAACGCGGAAACCAATGTGAATTTTCATTTTCTTTTAGATTTTAATAGGTTTTTTTTAAATTTATTGATGTAACTAACTTATGATTAAACTAATTTATTTTGTTTTACATCAGGAACAATACAGTTATGAATAATTTTATCGTAAAAGCAGATATTACATGGGGTTCAGAAGAGGAAATTTGCGATGATGCAAGTAATTCTTAGGAAGAAGTTGAAGTGGCCGAGAGTGAAAATTACACGTGTTCTGATCTTCTTAATGCTCGTGATTATTCAAGCAGTGAATTAGAATGTAGAGATGTTTTCTTTGACAAGAGAAGATTACAAAGAGGAATAAAACATCGCTTCTCAGCAAATTTACAAAAACTGGAAGTCATGATGTTCAAGAATAGCCACCAACTAAATTAAAATATCAATGTCACATTTGCGGAAGAGCAAAAAACCGCACTACTGCAATTATTACTAGACTTACTTCTAACTGGTGTAATAATTTTGCATGCAACAAACATGTTCGTAAAATTATTAAATGTTAAAATTGTCCTGAAGACTAAAATGCGAAATTTATTATAATTGATTGAAAAATTGGAGGGAGCAATTTTATTTCGCTTCAACAAAAAGGATCATTATATAAAATGTATATTTAGGTATAAATAAGCAAGCACAACGTTCTTCAGAGCCATAGTATTCATAAAGCAGGGGTGTTGGGTTCACGCTTTGCGATTGCACAACATTAAAATCTAAATTCTGATCGTTTTCAAGAGTTTCGTTTTAATTCAATAAAAATAATATATTGAATTGATTTAATTTAAAAGAAGAGAACGTCCAAAAAATTGACAGGGATAGATGGTCCAGGGCATCAACTGACGTCACTGCAGTCTCTCTTACCGGGAGGTCCTGGGCTCGAGTCCCGGCGGTGGCAGGATTTTCGAAGCTAGCCTTTTAGCTAGGTCGGATTCAGTCGCTGTCTGGAGGAGAATTCTAGCGGCCAGCTGCTCTGATCGGTAGTTTTCTGTAGTTTCTCCTATCAGCACCAGGCGAATACCGAACCAGTACCCTAACAAACGGGTCACGGACCGCGGGCGATTTCATTTTCCTCTTCCTTGTCCTATCCTCACACCTTATATACACACACATCCATGCACTACTCTACCACACGTGCCGGGAGAGGGAGCTAAGAGCTTGTCGCGGTTGGGACGGTCCCCCGCTTGTGGGAGATAACTGGTTGGGAAAAAAGACCGCTAGCTGAGGGTAGGTCGGCGCCTGATCTCGTCATACAGCGGGCGAAAGGTCACCGCCACCTCCCGAGCACAAAACATACATTACACTTACGGGACTACTGACTCTGGTAGTTGACTTACGCGGAATCACTAAACAATCAATCAATCCAAAAATTGAGTGCTGAGAGGACAAATCACAATAGTTAGTGATACGGCACAGTCGTATAAAAGAGTGCCGTTGATAGGGACCAAGTTCTGTTTGCATATCTGTAAAAATCAATAGGTTACAGCAATAGCATTCAAGACTCCGAATACCCATCTTCATTCCCGCTCCTCACTCGTACTTTCAATGACAAGCATGAGAAGGGCCCATGGTCATAAAGCGGAATTCTATGGTGGTGCTCCCAGATCTCTGAAAATGTGCAGGAGCTCGAACGCTGAAGAGGGAACAATGTCCGGAGAGAACCTCACAACTCCAGACAGAGTGCAAAGTAGCCCCCGTCTACAGCGGGAGCGGGTGCACTGTCGTCGGCAGTGGAAGATAACGGCGCCAGGCACTCGCGGCCGCCCAGCGGGCGCCTGCGAGGGGCAGCACACGGGCGGCGGCGGTGGAGGGGGAGGGGCCAGAGGGAGCCGTGAGCCCGAGAGGCCTCTGCGGTGGCCTCAATCGAATCTCGGTTATCCCGAGAGCGCCCCGCTCGGCCGCTGCCCCAGCCGCTGCCGGCCGCCGCCGCCGCCGCCGCCGCCGTCGCCGCCGCCGACCACTGCGGCAGCAGCTGTCGCGGCCCTTGCCTTGGCGCCTGCCCGCCTAGCATCCGCCCCCACCCCCACCACCCACCCCCGCTTTCGCTCTCTCGCCCGCACCGCCCCTGGATCCGTGCCCTCCCACTACCTCTGCGAGCGAAGCTTCTGGCTTATGAATCTAGTCAATCATTAATGAAGTTCTTTCTTTTGCATTTTTTTCTTTCACACTACTTCTTTGCAGTACTCTTTTTAGCAATATAATGTAACTTGTGCATAACTTCCAATAAAAATCGTGTGTAACTCTATGCTGTACTTGTCTGAAACAAACATTCTGCTGTACTTTTGAGTAGATGATCATCGCGTTCGGATTGTGCTTATAGTTTCACATTCTGTGATCCACAGAATAAATCTCGAAGTCTCCTGTTTTGTTCACGGTCAGTGTACGTAGCTTATTTCCGATATCAAAGCACAAACAATTTCATCAAACGGTCTTATTTTGTATCGCTGGCATATCGTTGTATTTTGGACTGCTGTGGCCTCCTGTCATCGTGTCTGTTTATCACGTTCTGGTTTCGATTTCCGAGCTGCAGCGGCCATCCACTCGTTGCCTCATCTTCGCCCCCCGCCTCTTCCTCGATCTGCCTTCGGCCCCGTCACTTCCCACTCCGCCCTCGACTTTTCGGTGGGGCCAGCCGTCGCCTGCTCCCCTCAGAGCCGCTCACGTCAACCGACCGAATCCTGGCTCCTGGAGATGTTTGCTTCTGAGGTTTTTCCTCACCTCACGCGTTCTCTGCATCGACTTGATTTTGAACGTTTCAAATAAGAGGATCTCTGTGTTTTTATGTCTTATTGAATAATTTTATATTGGACTTTGACGCTTTCGTAAAGATACCAGACAAATACTGTAACCTCTCTTACCTATTCGTTACGGTAACTTATTTTCTGCATCTAATCTCAAGAAAATAAATTTATAATATTAATATTATGTTCTAAATTAGGTTCCTTTTCAAACGATTTTTGTTGCTCTTCTAGACTTTTGAAAAAATTACAATTTGCAGAACGCTTTTTTCTAATATCGTGTTATTTAAGAGGTAAGTAAATAGTAAATTTACTTCGATGTAAAAAAAATCACGCCAAAAATATATTAAAAGGGATTCATCACTAAATTAGAAAGCGATACTTCAGTATTCAGGGTGAATGATTGGTAATCAACAAACAACACTTTTACAGCGACTTTCGCTAAGAAGGTTTCTTAATAAAATGATAAACACGCGACAGCTATTGACGGCGTAAATTTAGTAACAGATAAGCATACAAAAAATATTCCATGTTTATTTATGCTGTCCTTTCGACAAATTGAAGTTTTTTTTCCTTCTTTGGAAGCTGTCTATTTACAGCAAATTCGTCGTTTAATTGTTATCCTGAGAGAATTGTATTGTAATTATTTTGTTTCTATATTACTGTACATTCCTAGACTCCACTAACATTTCTAATTCACTCTGACCCACAACCCAACGTTTATTCTGAATTTTTCCCCACCCGTGCATGCTTACTTCCGCTAAAAATGTCAACTCTTTTGTCTTGCCTGTCCGTTACGATATATTTTTCTACAGTAACCTCGTAAATTCGGCTCGATGTTTATCTTTAAAGTACTTGGTATGATGAAACATTTCTTCCCGTATTTAACATACTTTTCGAATCACTTCACTTTCTAGTGTTATCTTCATCTACTAGTGTTATTCCGATTAGACAGAGACATTGTCGTGTTAAACAAAAATAGCTTGAGAAAAGCGTTTCGAAAGTCGTAGGTCATGTGTAGAGCTTGTCAGCTACCCAGTTGCGCTCAATTCTTCCCCAGCTGCGTTCGCCCTACGCAACACTCCACCAGCTGTGCGTTTGTCTTCCCCCTCTGCTGCGCGTCACCCAGTTTCCTCTCCCCTTGTGCAGTAGGGCAACGGTCCAGCCCTCTCGCTGCCCTACTCCCGTCTTGTCTCCCCCCTCGCCCTCGTCCTCTCCCCATCCCCGCCCTGCCTCACCCCTCGGCTCAGGCTCCTACGGCTCTTATTGCTGCCCTCTGGCTGTAAAGTGTAGCGATTTAGGGCGCGCTGACATTGTCGTAACCGTTCATTAATAACGACTAGAAAGGGGGTTTAATTATAGTGGTAGCAGTTTCTTACGCCTGGGAGTTTACGAGTGGAAATATAAAGCGGCTCGGCAGGCACAGCTCTGCCGCCCGACCCCGTAACCCCCCTCACCACTCCATCCGCTGCCAACACCTTCTCGCTTCTGCGCAGGCGAAAGTTGTCTTTTCAGAACAAAGTGAAAGAATATCGCTGACATTTACATAGAACAACATATTTTTCAGGTAGTTGTAAATAACATAAACCTTCATCAATTCGATATTGTTTCACTGAAAGTGTTCGACTATAATCGAATGGACGAGTTATTTGAAGTGAGTTGATGTTGTATTATATTCTTAATTTATATTTGCATTCGGTTTTACGATAAAGATAAAAATATTGGTTTCTCTCAGTGTTCGTTTATAAAATACGTGAAAACTCTTTACTACCATGTCAGTAATAGGTCTCCTATGATAATCAGTATGGAATATTTTTAAATCGTATTTATTTTATAAACTACTTGCCAAATACTGATGATAGGGAAGAAGACCCATCAAGTACTATTAGTGAGCAACGTGCCCCAATAAAATCGTAATTGCGATTGCTAATGATTTTCAAGGGGACAGGCAAGTATAGAACTCAAGATTTGGAAATATCACTGATACATAACACAACAGAAATTGTAGGTACTGTTTCGACAATACTATTTATCCTTAAATTTATCAATGGCGAGATCTCATAGAATTCATTGCAGCAAGTATGAAACTTGCAGATAATGTGACATCTTTTTTTAATTTTGATTAGGATATAACATACTTCCTTAGTGTGTATATTTGCTGTTAGGAAAAGTTTTACAGTCCATAACAAACTCTTCGTTTTCTTTCAAAAACTTTAAAAAATACAATTTTTTGTGAAATATCTTCCAGTTAGATGCGACTAATCGTTGACGATGATGTGAGTTAATAAAGACTTAAAGGTACGATAATTAATAATTAATAAAGGTAATTAAGGCTTTGTGCGATGTGAATATTACTTACAGTTCATTTATACCTGCAGAGTGTTTCTTCCAACGCAAGAGGGTTTGATTACCTTAAATCAGTGTTTGAAATTTGCTCTTTATATATCTTTCATTTACTTACGTTCTGTAAGGTTACATAAGGTTAAGGCACATGGTGGAATGAAACCCCAACCGGCTCAGTTGCATTATGAACTGACGTTTGAAATCAATCAAATAACTATTTAAAATTCATCTTGAAATATAGGAATATTATGCAGAAATTTTCATGGGTGCTTGAAAAATATAATTGCCAAATATGCACCGAATGAGTGGGTGCGAAGTCATTTTCAACTATAAATGTGATGATAAACACATGAAAAGTTCGTTTACATTCTGAATTATATTTTTATAAATTTAAAAAGGAAAATATTGTCATAAAGTTTTTGCCATTTCGTGAGAAACATCTAAAACAGGGCATAATATAATGATAGGTAGATAATTCCATGGATGCTAAATTCATTACCATGAATGAAGGAGAATAAACAATTTGCTATTCAGGAAAATGGCCTGGGTTTTTAACAAAACTTTACATTCGATGCAGCAATTATTTTTAATAATGGAGATAACTACAAGTTTTCTTAAGAACGTGTGATAATTTTTCTGTGTAATTCGAGTTTGAGTAAAACAGAATTGAGTCTGAAATGCTCTTAAATCTGATCTCTCTCTCTCTCTCTCTCTCTCTCTCTCTCTCTCTATATATATATATATATATATATATATATATATATATACATATATATATATTAAATATTTTATTTAAAATACTAATTAATGTTTTTTTCTAGAAAAAAAGTTATAACATAATATTGATAGGGTTAACAAACCTCCAAGTACAGTATTATATCTTTAACATTGAGAATGACAAACGTTTCTGAGAGATCACCGAAGCACTCAAGCCCTTCCCTCCAACGAGACAGCAAGCAGCAACAACAAGAGCACTGCGCCGGTCGACGAAAGTTCCTGTGATGGCGAGGCCCGGGTGCCTCGAGAGGCAGGGAGCGCGGGCCCTCTCCGTAGGCAAGGGGGCGGGGCTCTTTTCCCTTATCTCTCGGCGCCAGCATAATCTCTTCCCGGCCACCCCATACAGGTTAATTAACCCGATCGGCCGACTGTCCACCCGGGAGGAGAACAAGCAGTTGTTTGCGGATCAGTACCGCCCAATCGAAAGAGGCAGGCAGGGAGGCGAGTGGGAAGAGGCGGGGAGAGCGGGGCGGGCGAGGGACCCGGGCGGCGTGGGCTGATAGCGAGTGCCTGCCCCCCCCCTCGCACGGCCCAGCAAGACCCCGCCCCCCCTCCCGCGGCGCTCGGCGAAACAACGAGATTTATAAGCGAATGAATTTTAGCGATGCGCTAATCGAAAGCTAGTCGTCTATTGTATTCGAGAACCCCTATTTTGCCGAGTTCAGTGTGTCGGCGCGGCAGAATCTATGCATCGGACGAGAGATAGGAGGTGGGTGGACTGTGTCGTTTAATATGAGGGTAATGACGAAGGACAAAGCCGTCGCTTTGGGAGAGAACTATGGGCACCAGTTGTGCGATATCGTTGAGAGGGGCGTCATTTATCAAACAGTGCTGCTCATTTTCCGGAAATCGCTTCTGCGTGAACAAGTTGAAAAGTCAGTTATGGGAAAGGAATGGCTGCAGTCACCGAAAGAAATTCGTTCACGTGTTTTCTATAAACACAAAAGAAATCAATGGCATGTGAAACATAAAAATTAGTATTATTTATATATTAATCTTATTAATGTATTACTTTTATTCAACTGCTATTATTATCTATCAATACTATTCAATTATTTTAATTCTTCTTATTATATTTATTTATTTACAATGCAATTGAAATTGAACAATCATATAAAAAAATTACAATAATCCGTGAAATCGTCTTCCTTACACTCGGCTGTTTTAATACTTCGACAGAAATTTTAATAATGCGAGTATTGTTTCCTCTTTTTTCTTTGATACTAGAAGAGTAATTATACATTATCAAAGAAGTAATTATTTCGATAATTACTATTAATTATGAAGAATTCATGAAAAATATAACCCTTAAAAACATTATTGTTACACATTGTTTCTGAAATACATATCCATTGAATCAAAAAAATTAAATACATTTCATTTATTTTGTTTCGGCACGCAAGTATGGAAGCTTTTTCTAATAAATTAAATACCAACTTTGGATTCATGATCAGATTAATTTCCTTTGCATGCAGAATGGACACTGTACAACGAAGAAAATGAGGAAGCTAGGGGTATTATGAAAAGAACTGCTTCCTTCCGCAATGCCTGTCCCAGTAACCTGCACCTCTGTGAAGACTTCATCGCATTACCGTAATGTACATAGTAGCAGGCAGAGAGAGGATAGGTGAGGATATCCTTCATTGAGAATCTTCCGGTTTCCTTGACTTTACTCACTTTCTATGTGTGTGGAGAATTCAATTTCACTCATCGTAAATTTCATTTCCGACACAGCGACATTTTCCCTTTTTAATAGTATGATCTTCAAGGAAAGTGATGCCACCTTCGAGTGTGATGACGCATTCATAATTTTCGAATCACTGTCTTTGTTAATAATGTATACGTTCTTTGTGGAATATTAATTTATTTAAAAAAAATATGTTATGTTAATTTTAAATTAAGATAGTATCATACTTGAAATACATAGTTTAAATTCCACTTTGTCAGTCGTTTTTAATGTACTACTTACAAAAACATATGCACCCATCAATTCCAGAAGAAAATGAATTTTAATTCCCCGGCAAATTTGCAAAAGGATACGTTAGCGCCCCAATATTTTAATCCTTTATTAGATCCTTTGAACAATTTCCCCCTCTCATCATCTCTCTTATCCTATTGCTTTATATTTGCTCATATCCCTTGAATCCCCTCGCATGAGCCGTGCCTCACTCGACTCAGACAAGATGCCTTCGACAAATTCTTGCTTTGTGCTCCGCTGCGCCCGGTGCCGCCCCCACACGCCCACGCGCATCTTGCGCTCTGCCCGCCCGCCTCGCCGCGCCCCCGCCTCGCCGGCCGGGCCCTGCGCGCATTCTTCGCCCCGCTCGCAGCCCGCTCGGCGTTTGTTCTTTCTGCGCGATCCACTTCCGACGGCAGAGCGCGTGGCGAGCCGCGACGGCGCAGCGCTGGGCCGGCGTGGGGCGCGGCGTGGGCGCGCGGGCATGGAGCGGAGCGGAGAGGGGCGGGGCAGGGGCAGCGGAGGCGAGGAGCGCGGGTGGGGCGGCGGCGGCGGCGGCGGCGCACCAATCGATGTTACGGAAGCCCGCGGCCGTCCCCGCCGCCGCCGCCGCCGCCACCACTACCGCGCCCCGCCCTGCGGCCCGCCCGCCTCGCCTCGTCCTTCCGCCCCGTAGCGAGCCCGCCCCGCCCGTCGCGCCGCGGCCGCCCAAGCCCGTTGCGTGCGGCACGCGTCCCGAGCGCTCCCGGACAGGCAGGCGGTGAAACGCGCGCGTCGGAGTTGGGCACCGCAACGCGCCCTACGGCCGGACCCGCCGCCTTCCGGCTTCTCCGCGCCTTGCCCCTCCCAAACGCCCCCCGTGTCCCGCTCGGCGCTGCGCCGCGCGGCCCCTGGCGTCCCACGTGTGCTGTGCCGCCGAGCGCCCGAGCTGCGCGAAGTCTGCCGCCACCGCCGCGCCGCAGTGCCACCAAACTCCTGCCGCTACCTGCTTTCCGTCCTTGTCCTTTTGCGCGAGCTCCCTCTTACACATGCAGTTTACGTCGGCCCCCTGCAGGCTCACCGATTCCTTGCGTTCTTGTCGCTCTCTCTCTCTCTCGTTCCCCGCAGTGCTTGAGTCTTGGACTCGCTTTCCATCCTCTAATACTCTTTCTTTCTCCTTTCTCGAAAATAACTTGTTTTTTTCTCTTACCCCTTGCCTCGTTTTTCTCTTTGACCACTCACTTTCATTTTCGGATTCTATATTGAATCTTAATTTTCAATATTGATGAATTCACCTACATGACCTATATTCTTTCAATTTTGCCTCATCACATACTCATACTTTTTTCTAAATATTCTATTTGGCTCATAGTTCTTAACTTATTTAATTTATTTTAGCTTTATTTTCACCTTGTCTTTCTTATTTCCTATTATATTTATTAACTCTTTTTTACTAAGTTCTCTCGTTTATTCGGTTCGATTTTTTATGCAAATAATGTGTTTTTTGTGAATTATATATTATTTAGCATTATCTCAAGTCAAAGTTGTAGTACACCAGACAAATAATACGATCAATACGAATAATCACTTAAAATTCATACGTAAACCCATTCCAAACTTTTGCAACGTATCAGAATTTGCAATTTTCCATTATCATATCATCTAAACAATGCAAAATTGAAATCCCGCGTAAAAATGCCGACATTTTCATATGATTTGATGAGCGTTTGCAAATTAACAATTATTTAATGAAATATATTTCACAAATTTGAATGGTATTAAAAGACGTTAAACTTTCTTTATTTCTCAAATAAGCTTCTAGCTAAAGATATTGAGAGAGAAAAGTTAAGAGATACTTGAAATGTTTATTAGAGGAATATAATTAGAAAAAAGAAGTAAAACACAATACTTATCGTTTGAAGAGAAGTTTTAAATTTTTTCTGGCGTATAAAATCCATTCTATTTTTTCTCTTTGATTTGAATATACGTCTTCAGCATTTCATATATTTTACCTTTTTTGTGTTGAAACCACGGCATATTCGATAAAGGTTAGATGAGGAATATGATTATCTGATATTCCAATGATATTGTCTAGTAAAGTTTTCTCTGCCATGGAACTTGGTAACAATGACTAGGATTCCTGTGAAAATTCACAAAGAGTTGTGTGATTCTTTTATTGTTTTTTTTTCTAACTATTTTCTTAAAAATGTATTGTATAGGGAATATATATATTTTGAAATAGAAAAGTAGGATAATACTAAATAAATTATGTAATATTGTAAATCATTTCAGATATGGATAAATTAAGATGTAGAGTGAACCAGGTAAAATATCCCGATAATATGAACGTTTTGTACGAAATGGAAAAAACATACAACAATTAAGAAATAGTGGGCGAGGATTTATTTTAGGAGCCTATCGGTGCCCAAGCTTCCAACTGAGTCCTTAACTCGCTATAGGCGGACGGTGAGCCCAGCCCTCCATTTCAATAGTTTGTATTATGAGTTATAGCAATAGAATTCGAAACTCCGCTTAGCATCCAAGAAAATTTGGTTAAATAAAAAATAAGAAAAGAAACAACTAGCAATTAGGTATCTTCAATATTGAATATGCAAAAGTAGCCACATAGAAATAACAGGAATGGTCAAGCCTAAACGTGAATCAAATGCATTTATTAATACCCCTGAAAGGCAGCAATGCCGAACAAATGAATACAACTTTTAAAAAAAGCTTTCAAGAGACGTTTTAGAAGTGCGCCAGTGAAGTATTGCAAACATCAGTACATTCAGTTGTCATCTGTTTTTTTGTTGGTTTTTTTTCTGCGTGCCACGGTGCACCACAATCTCCGTTGATCTGATGCGTCGTTTTATTCTCGTGTTACAATATTTAATTTAACAAATCAACATTGACCTCAATAAGAAAATTTTCCATCTGTTTGTTAGTATTGAAACTGAGTTGCTTTTCTCTAGAATATCTCTCGCGTTTACTTTCTTCACTTATGGTTTTCCAAAGTAAATCGTTTCATATTCCTTGTCCCTAGAAGAAATGAAATTTCTAACTCACTTGCTTATGATAAATAGAAGTAACACAAACTTTGTTTTAGGGTTCTTAGGATTCCTAAACTGCGTTATCATCAAATCCTAACTTGTTACTATATTGTAGACCCTTAAACGAGACAAATTGTCGTATACGATATGCTATAGAGACTAGATTTACACTAAATTTTAAACACAGCCACAAATGACAGTGGCATGATGCGTTTTAGTCTTCTTACAAAGGATAAGATTAGAAGTTCACCTGGCGTAGAAATAGCATCCGTCTGGCACGTCCAGTTTACATATCGTTCATCAACCATGTCTTAATACTTTTCCATAAGAAAGAGCGGACGCATTATCGATACAGTTCCATTACGACCGAAGAAAACTGATGTTATTTCCCGTTTCATGCGTTATCGAGGAATGCGCAGTGAAAGTTCTGGTTTAATGAAGTGCGTGAGGAACAAAGGTTTTTATTTTCCCGTATACGTTCTTAAAAACGGAGTAATTTACGAAGTATAGGGAAATTTATGCAATGCTGCGAAAAATCGATTTCGAGATTTCGACAGAAATACAGTCCCAACGGAAATTTGAGGTTTACTGATACCAAAAAATTGTTGTTGTTGTTGTTGTTTGATTTAAACGTCCGTCTGTCTGTCTGTCGGTCCGTCTGAACACATCTAGCGCCTACACCTTGCGTAAGATATTTTTTCAAATTGAAGAAACCTCTGTCTATCAGACTCGAGCCAAAACTTTGAGATTTTGAAAAACTTTCTTCAAAATTTGGAGGCACTGTACATGAAGCCCTTCTGACATTTTCAAAACTTTCTCAAAAATGGCGCCAAGTTTTTTCTTTACATTTCGTGTAAGAATGAGTAACATAAAATGATTTTTTGGGGAAAACTAGCTGAAATTTTCTTATTTTGAGAAATGCCCAAACGCTATCTTCTCAAAAACAGCTCCAAATTTTTCTTCAAACTTTTTGAAAGTATACTGATAACTGCACTCTTTAATGTGAGGTAAAGAATTTAATGTGAGTGTTCATTTCGGAGTATTTTTTTGTTTTTCCAAAAATTACACAAATGTACTTTTTTAAGTTCTCTCACGCCGGTTAATATACTTCAAATGACTTTAAGTTTTTCCAAAACCAAAAATTGGTAGTATTTAAGAGCTTTGCATTTCAAATTTGCTATAGTGCTTAAAACGCCATGTTCATAAAATTGGTTCCAAAATTTTCAAAGAAAATTGCCATTTAACACAAGATTTTACTTTCTTTAATATTCTTAAAAAATATTTTTGTTCTACTATTATGAAACCGAAAAAAGAAGAAAATGTCAAAATAATGTACTTTGGGAGACGATAGATGGCAGCTGCATGGAATATGTGGCAAGTTCGTTTAGCAAGCCAAGACCAAAGGAATAGAAAAGTAATACGGGAGAATTTGTGCAATTCTGTAACACCACTAGATTTCATATTTCATTAAGCGACGTACAGCAATCATAAACGGTACAAAATTAAGGAATTAAATATGCCTTTTGTTCCATGAAGAAAAATAGGAAAAACCCATTGCAAAAATAGCATAATATGGAGCAGATTTATGTCGAAAATTCTACTGTTAGTTCTTATAATCATTACAAAGAAAAATATTTAAATGATTTTGAAGACTCAAATACTATTACATTAAATATTTATTTGCTTTGTAATAATTTTCAAATCAAAATATTACTGGCTGATTAAGGCTAAGCGCTTATCATAGGGAAGTTCAAAGTAACGAAATTAAAAGAAAAATTACTTTTTGTCTTGAATCATTAGGACCACGCAAATTAAAAAGCTTAAGTGGACGTCCAAGTCTTGTATTAGCATTATTATTTAGATGCGCTTGGAACAATTTCAATGGATTTATAGATAGAAATTTATTGTCTTCCCGAAGCCACAGATTTCTATAAAACACTGTTTATGCTTTGCCATGTTACATATGTGTGTGTGTGTGTGCGCGCGCGCGCGTGCGTGTGCGTGCGTGCGCGCGCGCGCGAGTGTTTGTGTGTGTGAAGTTTCTCTTTACAACAGCTCTTTACGAATTAAGGTGTACCAGCAGCGTCCGGGACTTGCGGCCATGGGTTAAGGAGTATTTGTGATTAGTACATTGCCATCCCTTCGCTTTATGTCTGGTATTCTAAACCTGAGAAGCGTGCTTTCGCATCGTCACACAACAACATATACTAAAGTATTGCAAGGAAAGCGCACAATTAATTTTTGCCCCGAGCGGGAATCGAATCCGGGGTTGCGCGGTGGAAAGCGTGCACGCTAATGAACGAGTCACCGAGAGCCGCTGCGCGATATTGTGGATGTTTTAATTTGTTCTCCTGCCCCTCCAAGTAATGCAGAAGAAAAACGGTGCCCAGTTTCTATTATGTGAACCTTCTGGAATGAAACAAATACCCAAGCTAGCCCTTCAGAGTACATTGACAAATGGAGTCTTTTAGCGGCCCGTTGCTCTGATCGGCAGTTTTTCGTAGCTTCTTGCCGAATCAGTGTCCTAAGAAATGGGTCTCGAACCACACGCAACCTTTCTTGTCTGTTCCTTGATCTATTTCCTCCACACATACACACACACTTACTTGCTTTACTCCACCGCCTACGTCGGGAAGACCAGTCGGGAACTTTGAACTTGATCCTGAAGGGAATTCACAATATCCCATTGTGGGTAGAAACCTGAAATAGAAAGCGCCCACAAGCCGACGTGTAGAGCGGCGTTGGCACCCAACCTCCAGCGGTCAGAGGGCTTTCCTATTGATGAATAGCTTTACAAAGCACTGAGTACCAAACATTAGAGGACTCTCCCTCACCTCCCCCATAGATCTTAGGAGTTGGAAACCCAATTCAGAAAATGCCACGCCTCCCAAATATTAAAATGGGTCCTCAACCATTGCTAGGCTTTTTGGGGGCTTCAAAATCTGTACCAAACTCGAAACGCTTAGTCCTTATATTTTATGATAAAAATTGTGTCAACCGTATAAAGACTTTAAAACATCTTGCAACATTTATTTATTCATAGAATTCAAGTATTAGGAAATGGAGGTAATTGTATTATATTGTATAATATTATTCCTGAAAGCAGCCTCGCCTAATGAAGATAAAGTCACGGAACGCAAATTTATGACCGCTATTGAATGCAGCAGCCACATAAAATGAAATTATCAGTACCAGGAAACTTCATTTTAAGTTCCGCATCGTTTATTTCATTTAATAATATATTTGTAAAAATATAAGAGTAACAACAATTTACTTTAAAGTTGTTACTATCATAAGAGAATTAGATTTTCAAGAATATACGTTCGTATAAATTATTCCTCAGAAACTTGGAAACATATGATTGATATATTCATATAAAGAATATAATTGTGGAAAGTTTAAAAATGTAATTATATTTCATTACAAAACTTTAAACCGCTATTAATAGTAGATAAAAAATATTGAGAACTGCCGGAGACCTACAAAGATTTAAAATGAATTTAAAGTACCGTTTTGCTTGATGGATCAAGTCAAGGTTGTATTAACGCTAATATTTCGATAAATATAATTGGAAATGAAATGCTAAAAACCTTGACTCAATCCGTTAGTTGAATGAGAAAACCCATTTACCGTCATGACGAGTTAACTATTTACCATTTTGCCAATCGTTCTTACTACGTCCCGGGGTTCTTTTCTCACAACAACGCCTCTTCAACTGCCGCTTATGCTCTTAACTCGAGTCGCTTCCCCGCGTGCAGTCAACGAGCGGTTGCGGGGGCGGCGGCGGCGCCTTGCCGCAGGATCCCCGCAACGGTTTTCTTTCCGGATTTTCCATCGCTTCCGTTCGTTCGTCTTTCCGCCGCGCGGGCGGGCGCGCGCGCCTCGCCTCGCCGCTCCGGCCGGCCGAGAGCGGGGGCGGAAGCGGGGGCGGAGTCCTGACCTGGTGGCCCGGCCGCGGGC